>JANQDE010000038.1:978982-1015955 GCA_037157785.1 Cephalotes varians | reverse complement strand
CACACACACGATTTAACGAGATTGTCCAGTTACATGCATAAGAATGCGCAGTTAATTAACCGCTCCGTATCGGACATCTGATTGCCCATTTAATTGGATTAGGCATGGTATATGCGCGTTTCTATGAGAGCGCGTACGCGGTAATTACATCGATATACGTTGCTACACGTACTTGTTACACACGGCGCGGCGGTACCGATCGTTTGGTCGAACGAATCGAGGCTGGAAAATGCCGATCTCCGCTGCTAACTGGGAATATTGGCACGCAGTGAACGTATAAGGAAAGGCCTTACATAAACTTGCGATTATGGGACCTATGTGTAATCTAGGAGCGTAATCCCTAAGCTACCGCGGGTGCTTTCATTACATAAACTACTTAGTCAACGTGTCAGAATACGGCATTACACGAAATCGAATTGTAGTTTCTTTCTTTTTAATGGGTTTAAATAGTTTAGACACGGAGAAGAGTAGAGAAACAAAAGGGGAAGTGAACATCACAAAGGGGCTTCAAACTTTAAGTCTGAAACTTTCAAATTATGAAACTTTAAGATTTTGCAGCATCTATAATCTTCTTGCTTTGAATATCAGAACCCGTCAAATTATAATAAAGTTTACTTAGACATGTTGAAATGTAAGTTTACTTCCAAAGCGAAGATAATCCTTACTCACATATAGTGACAGTAGGTTTGCTTTTTTTTTGCTCTCTATACAAACGTTGAATTTTTAATCCAATTAAAACTCTTATATTTCTTACTCATTACTTAAACATTTTTATTTTTCTTTATTCTTTCTTTACCTCGCGCATAAAAATCCAGGCAGCAATTTGGCAAGTTTCTTCAAGTTTCCTACTGGGAATCTAAGATTTTTCTGTCAACTTGGTTGGGAAACACTGCGTCTTGGCTAGTGTTGACATCTTCCATGTCAATTATTCGACTGGAGCGAGAATCGCGGCTCAAATTGCGCGTTCTCCGCACAATGAAAACGAGGCATAAAACGAGCCCGGCGAAGCGAGCATTTAAAGGTCGTTCGTGGTACAAAAGGAAGCGCTAGAAAGCGAAACGAGCCGCACGTGGGAGTCGATATAAGGCTTTCGCGCACGTGTGCAAGTGTACGCGAGTGTGCGAGATACGTACGAGCGCGAGGATGTCGCCGAAGTATGTAATGTACATCATGTAATGACACCGAGGGAGCTGCTGATTTACAGCGCGGTCCGCGATTACTCCGAAACTTCCTAACTTCGCAATTTCATTTCGAGTATTCTTCGTCGGATCAAATTGAAAGTGGTCGGCACGAGAAGACCGTAAGATGGCAAGAAAATCTCGGGCAAAACTACTTTATTAAATAACTTTTTTTTTTATTTACGTGGGAGAGACAAGCACTTCTCTTACATTTATTTTATCTATCGCGACGATGTCATTAATCACATCAAAATAAAGAGCGAAACGCTGATTTATAGGGCGGAACGGTTTTATCCGGAACTCGCGGTTCTACTTCTGCAATCCGCGAATTTATTTTGTGAATTTTTAATCTCGGAATACGTTCGAGAATCATCTTTTTTTCAAACTCACAGAGTTTTCTCTTCATTTGGATGTAATATTATGCAAGAATAAATTGCGAAGCGCGACTTTGGAAGTGTAGAATTTCAAATAGACATAGTTACCCAACTACCAATGCAAACTAGAACCAAGCTTACTTTTGCTTTTATGTGTTCCGGTGAAGTTGAAGTTTAATAATCATCGGTCAGGATTATAAAAGGCGTGTGTATAAATGTAGAATATATTCTACCGGACACACTTGGAAATGAAGTCATTTCTCTCTGTCTTTTATTTCGTTACTGCTCCAGAAAGTTTCTGTTGGAGTTGATGACAATAAACAAATTAGATTTCGAGCCCATTGGTTCGTTTGCTCGTCGAATATCAAAGACTTACGTTATCGTGCCGTAAACTATTCGAACGGCACGAAACGCGGTCACGTTCTTTCTCTCCGGAGGAGAGGAAATTCTAAAAGGCTATTTCTCAGTCTTAGCCTACGACGTATGTGGTTTCTTCTGGATACAAAAGCCCTCTCGTGCGATCGCGCCCATGAGTAGGCGCGCTGCGCAATGTTGCGTATGCGCGATGCAGCGCCGCGCTCTCGACTCGTATGCGATACCTGTCTGCCCCGGGGGCTGCCGATCGTATAGCTATAGTATATAGGCATAGTATTTATAGGCTTAGTATATCGCACGCAGCTAGATTAAGTAGATAAGCTTCGATATGAGTCGATTCCGATTGTCTCCCGCTGGTCAGGTTGCATACCGCCTCGGTGCCTCTCCTCGCCCGACGCGCACCGCCGCAGCCAGCTGCACTTGCTCTCGAGCTTGTAACGCTCGCGAAAAAGAAGGCCCGTCGCGTTTCTGCGATTCATTACTTAGAGCTGATATCATCTCGGACGAGATCGAACGGCATGTTGAATTTCGACGAGCGAGAACGTATACGCGTTTTTACGTCCGGCGATGTAACATTGCGCGCCCACAGAACTTGTGCACGCGTCAATTGTGACAAATTGTTAAAACTTTTCGACGTTGTTTTAACAAAATCTGCACGCTTGAGTATATCCTGGGATGGCTTTGCTTTATTTGGGAAACAAAATTCTGTATATAGAATGAACAGAGCAAATTCTTTCCTCGCGCAACGGTTCATCGTACGCTACAGCTGTCTTACGTAAGATATTTACATTAGATGCATGAAAATACTGTTTATATTTGGCAAGGAAATTGCACTGAGCATGATGATGAAGAATTCAACTCGAGAAAAAAACGTCTGTTGCTTTTCTGCATTCGTGGATTTCTCTTGAATATAGATAACTTACACGCGTAATATCTCCTGAAATGGTTGCAGAGCCGGAAGACAGAACGTTGGAATAGATTTCCTCTTGCATAACTACATCCAATTATAGAGTCACTTATAATTAACAGGAAAATTATATGCAAAGCTACTACGTAGGTTGATTTATTGTCGTCGGAGAAACGTGAAGCATCAATCTTTTTAATATTAATACTCGCGCTTTCAATGTGAGAGCGCGAGAATGCGTATGTAACATTCACGTAATAATTCACCGATATTATGCAACGTTGGCCCCGACCGGGCCTGAAATTTGCGAATACCGCTTTTTTGCACCTGTTCGTAATTTCTGGCGTACGTAGTGGCCAGTTGCCTTCCCTTTTTTTCCAAATTCCGAGAAAGAGTGGAGCGTTAATACGCACTCACGAGGAATTGGATAATCTCGAGATGAAAGAAATGCAGGAAAGCAATAACTATGTACTCTTTTGCGCGATATTAAGTCCCGCTAATGATCGCCTGTTGGCCCGTAATTATTTATGCGCTGGTCGCTGCTAACGGAAAAGCATTTGTTAGTCCGGGTAAGCGTGAGTTATAGTCACGTTGATATCTGCTCTGGTTTATTGTTGCTTTGCCACTGATATTTATGTATATCGCGCCATACATCATACGTTTCAATTCCGTGCGGTATTTATGGAGGGTAGCTCGTGCGAAAAGCGAAAAGCGACGCGCTAAACTTGCAGGGAATAATACGCAAATGTCGAGTAAAAGTATTCAGGAATAGGTAAACGAAATTAATTTTTAATTTAAATCCTGGAAGATTGCAACTGACGGCTCCGTTATGATGATTAAGAAATAGCAAATTAAGAATGGCATTAAGAAATGGTGATAGTCTACTTTCTAGATCACATAATTTAAGCCGTTTATAATTACTTTATTCAGTGCCATTTGATGCACATCTCTTTTATAAATATTTGATTTATAAACCCAAATTTTTGAAGGAACAATTCTTTTATAAGGAAAACTTAATTTTTTAAAAATATATTTTAAGGCATTATCGATTTGATAAAATTATCATAAAAATTAACAACAATATGAAATATATGTATATGAAACATTGCAAGTAAGATTAATTTTCGCAAATCCTGAGTTTCTCAAACGCAATTCCAAATAGAATCTCTCTCGAAAGGAACGGTAATGGATAGACAAACGTTGGTTCGAAATCATCCGCGGTATATTACGCACGAGATGTAAGGTCGTTGCACGAGATGCAACGCGGCGCAATCGACACGCGTATCTCGCGCTCGCTTTAACGCTACATCTTCCGTCCATTTTTGAATCCTCAGTGGAAACACGCATCGCGAACGGAGGCTTCCATCTCGAATGGTTATGATGTATGTATGTGGGCATATCCATTTACATATTAATGCATCGTATTTTGAGATGAAACGCTTTCTGTGCTTCAAAATATTCAATGATGACAAAAGCAACAAAGTACATCGCGCTACCTGTAGGCAACTCTCTCGCAATTTTTGTACGCGTCTTGCTTTGACATGCACTTCGATATTACAGATATATACTTATCTTTTAGGATCTTTAAAATTAAAATAGAACTGTAATGACTATTTTATAACGATTCTTTGAAAATTATCTTATCATCCGGGATTACAATTACGCATTATTTAATATTTTGCGCGTTTTCATTATTAAAAACATTTGGATATTTTAAACTTTACGAACTCTCTATGTTTGCATGTAAATTATGAAATGAATACGATATTAAAAAGAGATGCATACAATATATCGAATATTATTAAAATTCTTTGGTAATATTAATTTTCCGACCTTATGCATATAAATATAATTAAAGAATTATTTATTATTGTATTAATATTGATATTAATATAACAATATTTCGTATATTTATTTGTATTTTTATAGTAATAACTACACGAAAAAAAAAAACGGTTTTTGTTGAAGTATCTAAAAATTTAGCTAGAGACATATCTGAAAATAATTTGATTGAACTATCAAAACAATTATGTAAGATGCTCAAACTAGTTGCTAGAATATTAAAATTTCTTACAGCATTGCTCATCACGCTTGAGTTTCCTACATAATTATTTTGATGGTCCAACAAAATTATTTTCAGATTTGTATCTAGTTAAATTTTTAGATATTTCAACAAAACTTTCGTGACGGCATATTTTATATTTAATATTCAATTTTGTTAATATTCTTCTGATATTCTTTCCTTGCATTGATTATGCGTCTGATTATCTTACGTTCATTATGCTTCTTTTCCGAGATGAGATTCACTTCTAGGTTATTATTTCTCCTCCGAACTCCAACTAGAAATATTCGCATATTTTATACGGAAATGAAATATTTACGTATGCAAATTATGAATCTGTAAACTCATATTTTCAATTATATTACACATAAATTTAACGTTTAATATTATTAATAACCTGCATTAATAATACACACACACATACACGCGCGCGCTTGCACACACACACACATTTTTCACATATATTTTCAAAGAACAAAAATTTATTTCAAGAGATTAATTATTTGGGACGAATTTGTGTTCTTTTATCGTTCGCATTTCCTCCTTACGTTCGGTATGCTTCCTTTTTGAGATAATAGGTTCGCTTCTAGTCTCCCTATTACTCGACGCACATCTCCCTCCAATCTCCCAAGCCACATAGAAACGTACGCGTATCACAAACGAACGAGCCAGCTCTGGGATGGATATAATATCCGTACGTGGGTAGGTCGACTTACATATTAATGTAATACATAATCACGCGGAGATTGGACCCCGGCCCCTCAAGATGAATGAGCCTTAGAGCACGCTCAAAAGGCATGCGGTTGATCCAATGTGTCGTAATCCTGACCTCGCGAGGCTGCGCGGTTCGCCGTATCCCGTGTCTCAGTCAGAATCGTATCTAAGCTATCATCGATACGGTCTCTCAGATCCGATTCCAATCAGGCATCAATATACACATATTAAAGGAAACATGCTATGCATGAATGCTACTTTTGTTATTTATCGAACAAATAAATTGCACCGTGTGAGTATTTCATCGCAACATCGACGTATGAATAAAAGCATTCTTCAGCAAGACGATAAAAATTCGAAGATATATTCAATGTGGCAATCTTAGTTATTATGTAGCATAAGAAAAACACTTTTGCAATTATTTATTAATTTAAAGAAATCTTGAACTATTTATGATTAAAATAATAAGTATGAGACACAAATATAGGAGATGTTATTCTGATAAAATATTATTGATTTTCATTATTTCTTTTTTCATTCAAGATTACATTATCTTATTAATTGTGTAAATAAAAAAGGGGAATTAGGAACATGAAATATCAAAAGAAAATTAATAAGAATATTAGAAGAATATTAAAATTGAAATATGGAATTCAAAATATATATTAAATATATGTAAAATATATTTTTTGCATATACGCGTTTGCATAATCACGCATAAAATGAATATTCAGATGTAGACTTCAATTGTAAGTTGTATGTTTTAACTATCATTTCCCCGATAGTTTCTTAAATTATTGGCCGGCGGTGCGGCGTGGGTGCCTGGAGAATTATACGCGGCTTTGACGTTACTTGTACATATATCCATTTTAATCCGCTCGGCATACATCGACAGGCGGCATGCACGCGCGCCTACATGTTTTAATGGTGAGCATGCCGACGATCGGAGAAAATTTCGATTGTAGTCAGCCGCTATCAGATCTTGATCGGGTCGGAAGGGAGTGTCTGGGAAAACGCACTTAAATATGCGACGTTTGCACGTGTCTCCGATTGGCGGAGAGATGTACATACGATAATTAGAAAGTTGACATTTATTCCGATATCGAATATCCCTTTTAAAATGCAAATAAAAAATTATAAATTTATTGAATATAGCAATAATAATTCCGTGACTTTACACTATAATTAGCTGAATCATTCGTTAACTTCGTGGTTAAGGCGTGCTGAAATACACGGAATATTGAAATATACGTGCATATACATACACTCGCAGAGACATTACTTTAATCAAAAGTGATAAATGATCAACGAACGGTAATTGACAAGATTTCTTTTTATCATATATATCATGCATTTATGTTATATCTAGAATTTCCTTAATTAAGACAGAATATTTAATTTTGCATTTTTATTACTCTTTTATTAATAGCCTTTTATTAATATCCTTAAAACTCATATATGATGTGTTACAAAATTTATTTATGCAAATTGATCTCATTTATTAATTTTAATTGCATCTAAAAACTATTAATAGTTCGTTACTAATGCATATGACATAGTTATATTTTCTTTTAGAATAGCTCCAATATCTATTATTTCTAATATCCATTTATGTATACGGCACGCCGTTAATTTTGATGCACTTTATGTAGATTGGGCAGGGAACATTGATCTTTCTCGTTAAAGCAGCGCTCCGTTCTAATTCCGAGATATCGAAATGATTAATGAAAATGCAACGCAAGCGTGCACGAATCACCGGATTTTCGCTTGCTCTCGCTCGCTCGATATATTCGCGTCTACTCTGCATCTGCGTCTCTTCAGAATCTCCGAGAAGACGACTAGTACGTACTTTCTCCGTGAAATCTCGCAGCCGCGAGTAGCCGGGATGGGGGCAGAAGAGGGGTTATGGTCTACCTACGAATCATTCATTGTCGCTTTAGACAATGGAGATTACTTTATCTCCGGCGATGCGAGCCTCGCACGTAAGCGTGTGCACGCCACCCGACACGCTGGACCCGAGTTTCTCGACGGATCGCCGTGTCAAGTGTGTGCACTGGCCGATCGTAATTTATTCTTCGCTGCAGTTGCCTAATATGTAGACCGACCCATGCTCGCGTTCGCCCGTAACTCACCGAACGGAGTAGAAAAAAAAGAGGAATAATGAACGTTTAATCGAGATTTATGCACGTCGCGGGAGTTTCGCGCGTATGAGTACTAATTCGATTCCGGAAAATTGTTTGCGTAGAAAATGGAACTCTTCCTCCCCCCTCCCCTCTCTTTCTCTCTTTGCCGTTTGATTCCTTTATGATTAAAATTTATTCGCTTTGTGCGAATAGCGATGCAGGTTGTAATTTGATCATTGATTTTAAGTGTGATGTATTATAGTTTGATCGGATTTTATTTCGCAGTAAATTCGTGTTGTACGAGATATTAGCGAAATAATGACTCCAAATGCATAATTAGGCATAATATATATTAATTATAACATATATGTATATAATAATTAATATATACTGTAATAATATACATAATATACATATAATATCATATGTTATAATATATTATAATATTATAATAATATATTAACACAATTATTATTATGGATTTGTATCACAATTATAATAACACTATTATTATATGTTACAGTATATATTATAATAATATTAATACGATGATTATTATAGATTTTTATCACAATTATAATAACATATTATAATACATACATATAATAACATATATTACAGATATCGATCACAGTTACAAAAGATTAGAACAATATTTTAATGTTTATTGCAGTGTAAAATTTGCATGCCACAAGATTACTCCGTCCACAGTTTAATATCTTAATGAGATGCCTGTTATTTAACACCTCGCTCGATGCGATTCGTATATGTATATGGTAATCGCCCACCGCGCGAGAACAATCGAGCGGCTTTGCAGCAAAACCGAAGCGCGATTTAAATAACGCGATGGAATGGAAGATATCGGGCGTCGGGCTCCGTGATTGTACCCTGCAATCGGCGAACAAACGTATTTCGCCTCGAGTCCGAGCAGATTTTTATCGTGTCACATCGTCAGGGGCTCTGATTAGACGACCGCGCTGTTCGTCGCATATATATCTGCGTACACGTCTGCGAGTCGATCGCGCGGCACACAGGAATTTTTTATTATAACCGTCAGCCATGCGTGCTCTACTACCGGGGCCGGCACGTGCTTGATTGAAACGAATTAAAGTTCGAAAAGGTTTTCTATATCCGTGAACGACGATCCTCGGTAGATCTAGGAATAATAATTCTCGTCTGTCTACAAAGGACTCCGTCGCGCAATTGGATGACAGCTTTTTTTGTCGTGCATTATTTCGATACTTTTCGACGTGTTGTCGATTAAAACTTGTTAAATTGATACGTTGATACTCATTGCCTTATTTATAATGTCACATTAGCTTCTCTCATCGCAACGGTCGTCCGATCGGAAATTAACTATTAAAATTTTTCCGTTTGTCAGTTAACAAGGTCCGACCGTCTAATTAATGCATTTGCTGTCAAGCCAATGATCCCTGTGCATTTGTATCCCCTTTGAACAAATGCAACGCTATTTCCACCATTTATCCTCATAAATGATAACATCTCGAAACGCTCGAGATAAATGCCGGCCCATTGAAGCGTGAGCTCATTATGTGCGACTTACACGTGCAGAAATAATACAATGCGTGTCGAAAGGAGGTACGAATCGCGGGAAAAGGAACCGCGGTGCAACTATTCGCGGATTAATTCGCAGTTCACGCCGCTGCCTCGTCACGTTAACGTGTGGCGACGCGGAAGTCTTTGTTTTCGATCGAGTATGGTCGATTAACGTCGGTCCGCACCAGCAATATTTTTTTCTCTGAGCCGCGTGGACAAAGTCGGTCATCGGATATTTTTTTCCGGTGTGCGGAATATAGCCCGCGTGTACGCACACGTAATCAGGGACATATGTACGCGGGCGGACCGCTTCGCTGAATACAATCGAATGATCCTCTTTTTTTCTTCTTTTTGCGCCGCTTGGTATCGCGTTCGCGGGAATATGCGGGGTGGCTTAACTCTCTGTTCGGCTCTTTTTCGCGTTCCGATTTACCCGCACTGTTATTAGACACCGATCGTATGTGCAACGCGACGCAAAAGCTCCCTTTTTATGAAATCGCGATACGCGGGTTTGCGATCAAGTCGCTTCGGTCAAATAATTTAGCGAGCCTTTCGTTTTTCAGATGACAAATTTCGTGCCGAAGCAATGTAAATTTGATCGATGCTGATGTCGGAATACCTCAAATTCCACAGATACGTGATTTCCTGTGCGCGACGAAAGCGTGAAATAATTTTTCGCGAGGTAATTGATTTCATTAATCTGCACATTGAATTTATTGCACGATCGTGCCACCCACCTATCCAACGCGGTCTCGCGGATCGCCTCGCAGATTGATAACCGAGTATCAATAAGGCGTACGTGTTACACCATAATCCCAACAAACGACGTCGGGGTGCGGTCTCGTGACTACCGACGAGAGCCATGTGCGCGCCCGATCGCCACGTTTATTATTACAACGGTCGACACAGTATCTCTCGCATCGTGTTAGGCGTGAAACGGTCGAGCAGGTCAAGACCCCGTTCCTTATCCCTCGAACCGGCCGGTGAAATGAATTCCTCGCGAGTGTCCGTGTGCGCACTCGCATACACGCTCCGTTCCGTTGGCGTAGCGACATAAGCAGGCGTATATACACGACGCTATTTATGAGTTATTAACGTCACTGAGAAACGACTCAGAACCAACGGACTCGTGGGATAAGAGAATACTTCCGGCGATCGCGACGCTAATAATCCATCTCGAAACCTTGAAAACGCGTCCTCGACGTGTGGCGAAGACTCACGACAACCTTTCTCGCGCTTTTTTTTTTCATTTGTCATATCCGGGTGTTGACGCTTTTGATTAGCGTGATCGTTACGACGTGAGGCACGCGATTCAACTCGGTTGAGTTCTGACGTCATCGATAAAACATGATGATTCAGCCTCTAAAGAAAAAAAGTGTAATATGGAATCACCCATGCATTATACATCGCATCTCGTATGACAAAATTAATAAATGAGGAAGCTACAAAGAATAGTAATAATAATAATAATAATCTAATGTTTTCTATAAATTATATCTATATTTTACTTTTTTAAATGAAACATTTATAACTAAATAATTGAATTTAATAATAGAAAATTCTTAATTGAAAATAGCGTCAATTTCTGTAAATTTAAATAGCTCCCAATCTATCTTTTATACGACAATTAAAACTTACATATTTTTATAGATTCTTTTAATTCTTATTTTGTTATAAAGCCATATTATTGCAAACTAAAATTATAACGCTCCAAGAAATACTTAAAAAATTACGCAGCGATAAAAGAAAAGATTTTTGTAAGAACGCTAATAAATATAAGAGCGATACGTTTTGAACGAAGAAAGATGTCACTTCGTCATTTAGTCAGGAAAAAACGATACTGACTCATTTGTCTCGTCGGTACTTAATAGCAAGTTTCGGTAATGTTGGAACTTTTCGTGTTAATCTCTCTCAGGGTACCCCAACTCGTTCCCCGCTATGAAATAACATAAAACTTTTCGTTTCTTCGGAGCCCTCCCGCTCGCACTCTTCCTTTCTCCGTGACGTCGCTCAGGACTTTTACTTTTAAATCATTCAGCCGATGCCCGTTACATTATTCAACCACTAAAACCTCGCTATGCGGATTTCTGAAATCTCAAGGATCCCTTCGTACCCTACCCACTTTTATCCTTTTCTTCGCTCTCACCCCTTCCCTGCGCCGCGTATTTGCACGGCCGCGGGCTTCTTATTCTCCGATGCCGATGCGAGTCGCGAAACTTCCCATGAAATTTTCTCAATAATTCTTGTCCACGCATTAGCATTATGGCCGCGTTATGAAAGTTCGCGCGAACAAAGTGAATTATTCGGCTTCGCATTTCACGTTTTTCTAACGTCGGTTCCGGTATTCGTATATTATCCCGGATCACTTACGTGATCTCAGCAAGTACCGAGTCGGTCGAAATCTGTAAAACTCGTTTTATATCAGTTTGAAAATTTAAGAATTTTCTCCATTAATAATGTGATCACATACGAATTCAGTCTCTAACTTGTTTGAAAAAGTATTATTTTTAAAAAAATTGACTAAACTTATACGAGAAGCGATAATCTCGAAGATGAAGCTTTTGTATTTTCTTACAAAACTTTGATAACTCTACAGTTAAGAAGTCGAAGATGATAAGAAGCTTTAATAAAGCACTTGATTTTATCAATATAACACTAGAACTACTGTAATTAATGTATTTATTAGCAGATACTTATTATTTAAATATATTGTGTGTATATCTTTGAAAAAAGGGATGAAGATGAAAAGTAAATTAATCAATTTAATCATTTACATTCACGAAACTAATTGTTCGGACAGTTTGTCGTCTGCCAAATTGCAATTAAGTGCCAAAACATATTCCAATTATTATATTGATATAATAATTATGTCTATGTAATAATTATATCTATATAAATTATTGTTCTTCCATGATTTTTCACGAAAAGAATCACACATGCAAAAATACTTTAAAACAAGATTTTTTAAGATCAAGAAACCTGAAGAAAATAGTGGTAATAATCTGGTAAAAATAATTGTCTCGACAATTAGTTTCATGTAACACAAGTCATGGAAAATCTCAGAAAATGCATTATTACATGGAAAGATTTGCTGAAAGATCTAAAATTTTAGCTGGATACAGGTCAGAAAAGTAATTTTGTTGAATTATTAAAATAATTATGTAGAACGATAAAAATAGTTGCTAGAATATCAAAATCTTTTGCAGCATTGCTTATTATTTTCAATCATTTTGTTTTAACAAAATTGTTTTGATGGACCAACAAAATTATTTTCAGATCTGTATCCAACAAAATTTTAGATCTCTCAAACAAAATCGTTCTTCCGTGTATAAATTTGATAAAAAACTACAAATTAGTCATTTCGACTGCTTCTAGTGATAATGCTCAATTAGGATCGACGGGTCAATTATATACACGTGTATAACGATTAGCATGAATTTCGTAAATCTAATGTTCACTTTTGGACGATTTCCAGGCGGCGTTCGGAGATTTTACCCCGAGATCGTCGACAAAACGAACAGCCGGGCTACATCTTGCGCAATAAGGTAAGAATGTTCTCACAATTTACTACACTAATATAACGCTTTTAGTACTGGTAATTGTCTGCGATAGTAACACTTGGATTTGCGTATCGCGCGAATTACATGCTTTATGTATGCTCGGTGAGAAACCTATTAACACTTGTTCGCGGATATGAAAATCGCATGCGATTGTCTTCGATAATTCACATTAATTTCCTTCAAACCTTTTACCGATCGTATCGAGCAGTTCATCACCTCGTTGCCGGCGATAACGTTCACTGTGTGGTTGATAAATGATAAATGGAAGAACTTGTCCATCTCCGGGGAAATAATCGGATTATGCGGAGATGATTATCGCGGTTATCGTTCTGTTTCCCTTGGTCAATCAATAAATAATAAATAAAATAGCACTTCTTGGTTTGTGTGAATAGAGTGACGTAGTTCTTTTATATAACACGATATTGATGATAACTTAACTCGCGTTCCAATCATTTTGGTGAATTTTTTCGTTTTTTATTTATATCTTTCAATTTATTGGCATTATCATTTTTTCTTCTACATATATTTTCTTGAATGTTTCTTCATAGTGTGAAGAAATTAGATGGCGCTTATGCGTTATCTAATAGATATGCTTATTCCTATGTGAATATTTTGATATATTTACTATAATCAGTCTAAATAATTATTAACATTAGTTAAATTTAAGCGTTTACATGGAAAGAACAATTTTGCTGCAGTCTAAAAATTTAGCTAGATACAGATTTGTAAATAATTTTGATTACGCTAGCAAAATTATTATGTAAGATAGTCAAGTGCACAACGAGCAATGAAAAAAATTTTGACATTCTAGCAAGTTTGAACATCCTACATAATTATTTTGATGATCTAACAAAATTATTTTTAGTCTGTATCTAGCTAAATTTTTAGATACTTTATCCTTCTTTCCGTGTACTTTCGTATTAATAAAAAAAGCTATAAAGAACACAAATAAAAAACGCTTTGTCCACTTTAAATTTTAAAAAATGTATTTATAACAAAATATTTGCAAACTACAAGAAACCGCATTATTCAATGTGTAACGACGACAAAATAGGCAGACAAATTATGCGGACAAATGAAATCGATGCAATGCAACGTGACATGTTTTTTATCACTTGTAAATCGGATGTTCGACTTTATGCATTATTCGTTATTCGATTCGGCGAGATGTCATATGGCCGATGTTTAGCGCTTGATGCGCATTAAAATGGTATTACGTCGCGAAACGGAGCGGAAACGAAGGGAACGGTAGAGAGAAAACACCTCGTAAATACGGGGTAGGAAGAGAAAAAATATAGCATATAACACGGAAATAAATATTTGCGTGACGAGATGCAAATCGATTTGGCGAAATATCGAGATATGCCCGTACCTCGTAATGTCAAAAAAAAACTCGATTGAGAGAATTTGCATTCAAAAATACGTGTATACGACAGGGTGTCGCCGCGGTTCTTTTCATCTACTGAATTTCGATCAGCTTGAAGCATATCGCTCCTTAAGAAAAATATCGGCGCGGATCTCGTGTTACGAATGATTGAAAATGCTATCAATTTTCAATTGAAATTACTTGGATGTAATTTAGTTTGAAATTGATGAAAAGCTATTGAGCTAAGGTAGCGGAAAAGATTATGATAAAAATTGCACTTAAGGAAATTCTTTGAAGGTCGGCTCTCTCTGCCAGAGAATGTATAGAGGGAGGAAAATACCGGACGTACGCCCTCTGCATATGTTCTTTTCCATATAAATTAAGGCTGCCCATTCGAGTCCACGTCAATCGGAACGAAACGCGCTCGTGGCGGACGACGTTTAAATTAACTTCAATCAATCCTTTCATCCGCCATGTCAGTTATTTATTGCCCTCGCTCCGGTAAATTCTCATTCGAACTACGTTTTCGCATGTACGATCGCCTACATGAATTCTAATTACGCCTTTTTAGCTCGGCCTTTCGTATTTAGAGGTTCGATATCTGGGTCAAGTGAGATTTCAAATGCAATTTATCGCTGCGGTGAAGTTTCTATTTGCGATTCCATCCGTTTGTAATTGGCGTTTGAGATTTTCGAGGCAGCCAATTTAATATTTCGTTGCAGCACAATGTGATATTCTCTTTCTCTAATGTATGTACGTATGTGTAAGTTAATCAATAAATTAATCTAACTTTATGGATAGAGACATTATGGAAAATGTTGAAATCTTAATAACGGAGCTGTGAGCACTTATTTTTGTATTAACTTGTATCTGAGATACTTTAATATTCATATTGATAAAAATTGTAATAAATCATTAATCCTTGGGATTGGATCCTCAATTATTTCTCTTATTTTTGCATATCATGTTAATGTAATTGCAAAGGAGTATAATATTTCTCACAAATATCTCACAGTCGTTGCGAGATGTGTGTACAAGTTGACGTTAAACAGCCACTTTAATTCCATTTTACGTTCCTTTCCTTCTCCGCCTTATTTTCCTCTTGCAACAGCAAGTGATTAATAACAGCACATTACGAGCTTGTAATTTATCAGAATAATACCGTTACACATGCAAAAATGATCAATTTACACCAACGCGCCATTTAGCTTCTATTTTCTGGAAGTTAATTAAATTACGGTCTTAGGTTAAAGGCGCAGAGGAAGGAAGCCTTAATTGTGTGCGCCACGCTTCAATAGTCTTCAAATAGAATTTATTATATAACGTACTATTGGGATTGAGTCCAGCAAGTCTAATACAACGTCGACTGCAAGACGATGCATCTCTTCCTGGGATCGCCCACGGGAGGCTCGTGTAAAAGTCGGCGTTAAACAGAGCCCTTGCTTCCACCTGAGTGATTAATAACATCTTGGCGAACGTTAAACGCTTGTGCTTCTTCAGATTAGCCTGGGCAAAAATCGCCAAGTTTGAATGGGAACGCGCATGCTCGCGCCCTCCAAACTAAATAAATCACTTTGGGAAAGGCCTTCCTACGCGAGCGCTCTTTTGCTTCTTTCTCCCTCGTCGTCTCCCCAATTTTTTTTTTCTTCTCGCAACTTGAGTTATGGCAAATAAAGGAACAAAGACGGCAGGTCATATCGGAATATCGTCGTAAAAATGATACTTTCCCATGTTATGTCACGAACAAAATCAATCATTGATATTTAGCGTGAGTGACAGTTTGTAAATTATAAAATTTACGATAATTTTTTATATAATTGACACAGATATTTGCAGATAAAAATACATGAAAATGATTGTTTTAATTATTCATCGTTTATGCGCGAATTATAATTATTGTTATTATTAAAACTTATAAATATATATATGTATATATAATAATTTGGTACTAAAAAATAATTTATTGTAATAGATTTTAATATATATGTTAATTTTTAAAAAGTATTCATATTATCCGCAAATTATTTAATCTCGTTGAAATCTTAATTGACGAGACGCAATTAAAAAACGCATAGCCCTCTCGCGCTCCGCTGACGCGAAAAACTCGTAGCAATCTTAATCGTAGCATTCCTCTCGTCACGTATATATGTACGCGTGACGTAAATACAAACGTAAAGTTTAAGATGCAAAGCTTTTACACGTCCCTTACTCGGTTTAATGACACCGTACGCATGGAAGGGCGAAGTAGTTGATGAGTGCAATATCGAATCTGTTTTTTTTTTCCTCCGAGATGACAGTATTGTTATAAGACGTATAAACATAGTGAAGCGAATAATAAAAGAGATACTGCCCGAGCGTGTAATTCGCGCGCGAAGATCGGGAAAGGTACCAACGCGAAGGAGAATGGCGCCGTTGGCGAATGGCGAATGAAATAATGAATAAAGAAGCGAGCGTTAGACGCGCGAAGTATCCAGCATTTTTCCCTTATAACGGCATTTTCCCGTGATGCTTTACGCCGCTCGACGTATCATAAAGATAAAACCCACTTTCTTGTCTATTGCCTGATATCGCTCAGAAGAATAAAACGTTCCGTCGGTATATGTATAATTTCACCCTTTTTTTTTTATCATTGTTAAGAGCTTTGCGCTGTGCTAATTTATTTCGATTTTTACTGCGATTTTCTTGTCGATGTTTCCCGATGCGACTCACGCGTTTAATTTTCATTTCGAAACAAAATTTTATTTCATGTTTGATCGTTAATGTCCAGCATTTACTCAAAATTATATGAGCTTAAATTACAAATAAAAAAGATTTTATTTTACAAAGTGTATTTTTTAATATTAAATTGCACAATTACATATATAATTATTTTTTTATCGTTTATCGTATTAATTTGAAAAAATTTATGTCGATTCAATATCTTTAAAACATCATCATATTGCGGGCGTAGATTGGAACACCGAGAGAAAAAGCGAAAGGAGTACGTGGAAAAGGTTGCCGGAAAATTGCGAAAGTTGTTACTCTGCGTGATAAATAAAGTCGTACTTTCTCGCCGACGCAAAGAATTGATCCCCCCGGCGTACTTGGTTGTCGTAATGTCGAGTACCAAGTCGAGTTCAGAGGGTATCGCGTAATCTTTAATGGTTCTAATAATTTACACTCTTCCTTTTCCGCGGTAAATCAAGAGATGCCACGCCGCTTTCTATCACCTTTTGCAGACTGGTTTCGCTCGAACACGTATTGGCGACACAGAGGAACAGTCGATCTTACGCTTTAGACATTTTTATCACAGGCGTAGCACTAACTGTAACTGTCTCATCTTTCTATTGTTTAAGTATAAAGAGGAACTTTTAAATTGCTTTGCTCCATGAAATTATATCGTATCTTGAATGTAATTATTTTATTTATATGTACATTGTTTATTTACTAATTAATTTTAGTTATTATAATCGCTTTAGGTAGATAGCAGTCAGACAAAGTTAATTATTAATATAATTTGAATTGCTATGATACATATGAATTATTTAATCTTTTTTTTCAAATAAAAGTTGAAATGGTTAGTTACTATGCTAACCATTAACCTTTAAAAAACTTTTTAATCTAAATTTAAAGAATAAGGTTTCTCTTTATTTTAACCTGGAAAAATGGAAATTAATTTATTATTATATTTTTGTTGAAATTTTTACATTTCAAGAGAAATAAAATTACATAATTTTAATAAATCAGTATAAATTGTATGTGTCACATTTTTCATATTAATTTAATTCTATTTACCTTCGATTTATTAAAATCATATAATTTTTTATTTATTAACATTACACAATTCTATCTCTCTTAAGTGATAATCAAATTAACTGATTTGAATATATATTTTTCCAATCTTTTCGTCTTAAAAAAAGGAAGATACGTTCTTTAGAGAAACATTAATTTTGATAAATGATCAACATCGAATATAAGAAACGAAATTTTTGGCGTGTGTATATTTAACTATAACATGAAACTAATATAGAAAAATATAAGCAGTAAGACGTAAGCTGTAAGCAAATCAACGTTTTTATTTGCTACTATTTACGTTATTGTCTTACGTTCTTTACTGCGATTGGCTGATTCGTTTACTGCTTAAATTTTCCTGTTTACGTTTTTCTATGAATGCCAGCCCAAATATTTCGTAGCTATGACGCAGTACGTGATGCTCTTCAGTTTTACGTACTCTGCATGCCTTTGCATAAACAAGGTCGCCGCGCTTGCCATTCATACGGTATACCTCGGACGAGTGAGGAGTGCTGTTCCGTGCGTTGTCGCTCTGTCATTCCTCAGAAGGCGACCATTTTTTGCGAATATTCGCTGAATAGTAGCCTGATTAACAGAAAGCATGATCACAATTCATAAGAGTCAACGACGATATAACACACGAAAAAAAAAGATTAATTGCAGCAGCAAGAATCTTTATGTGGTAGCTAAATGTGTGTAACTTACAACTGAAACTTAGCTAGCACATATAGATTTTTGCTAGTGCAACTAATTTTTTTACATTTTTTTTTTGTAAAATTGATATATTTCTTTTCACTTTATCTCATAAAAGTAGAAATCAAAACGAGGAGGAGACTTATAAATTATTTTGTGAAATTAACATCATTGTTGATTGTCTCTTTAACAATTCTTGGATTCCGATATCTCATGTTAGGAAATAAAAAATGATGGGCACATTGCTAGCAGGCGACAAATTTAAGGTACGATGCAAGACGAATCTGAATAATCCAAATAACAGAAAGCAGCAATGTACCGAACGTTTATTAATTCGATATGCGAGGAAAAAGATATTTAATATACTTACGTTTGTTTCATGAATATTTCGTGGTAATAATAAATTAGTCGCATGGTATATCATGCTCCATAATTCGCTTTTTTTTGCGGCGTATAGCGTGCTATGCGTATTGTATTTGCGCGATCTCCTTGTTATTATTCACGCGATAAGACTCGAACGGGTAGGCAGTAGCTCCGTGTTGTATTACTCTTCGAAACGCGATCGCGATAAATATCGAGAGAAAACGAAATTGTATGAATGATTAGCAGTCCGTGTCACTAATCCCACAATTAATGACTCGCGAATCGTTTTTAGCTAGATACAAATCTGAAAAGTAATATTGAATTATTAAAATAATTATGTAGAACGCTCAAATTAGTTGCTAGAATATCAAAATCTTTTGCAGCATTGCTCATTATTTTTAAGTTTGTAAAATTACTAATGATAATAAAATTAGATCCGTATCCAACAAAATTTTAAATTTGTCAACGAAATCGTTCTTTTCATGTATGTATTTTACGTGATTTATTCATGTGAAATCGTAGCAATACTCGATAGAAATTATAAATTATTTAATTTACGAATAATATGTTTTCTAAATATTATATTTATTTAGATTTGAATATGATCAAATTCGGATAACAATGTTATTTCTTGAAGTTTTAAATTTTCGTAATAGAACATTGTAAATAGGAATCAGATTGCTGTATTCTGATAATTAGTATGCACGCGAATGTAATATTTTCGCGAGTGAATGTTGTGCATGAGAAAAAACAGCGATAGAGGAAAGGGAAGGAGAAAGCTTGAGAAACATCAGACGGAAAGCAATCATAAAGTATTTTATCATTTATTATTTGCTAGTCGCGAAATTAATTATGTATTCTTATGCTTACACATTTTATGCCATATATTTTGCATTATTGCATCCATAATATAAAAAAATAAATGTAAAATATTTTTTCTTATTTTAAAATAATTACTGTTTAATAAAATTTTTGTTATTGTACATATGACATTATAAAAACTAAGTACATATATAAATATTATATATAATATAATATATAATGTATATAAAATACTGTTAATATTATTTATAATAACCATTTAGATTCCATAAAATAAACTTTTTATTTAAAGATAACTTAAAAAAATTAATCAAAAGAAAACAATTTTTTTTCGGAAAGTATATAATTATTTTACTACATTTGCTAAGAAACAAATAGAAAATTCAATACACGCAATATTTTTTTATGATGTTAATTATTTCTTGGCATTCTTATAATTTAAATATATATATTTGTATTTTACAATTTGATGTAATTTAATACAACTCGTAACGTAAATACAACTCGTTGTGTATTGTCGATGAGTGCCATTTCATTTTTTATTTTATATAAAATAATGGATTTATAAGAATTATATATAATGAAGTATATATTAAGAGATATATTAAGATTTGAGAAAGCATAATAAAATATATTAGATTTATAAAATGAATGGATTATAGAAGGGATTAATGTTAATATTTAATCCTGGAACCATTCTTTGTGCATACAAAAATACATATATAATGCTTACAAATAAAACTTATTGTATTATTTAATTATTTATTGGCATATTTTGCCGTATTATATGATAGAATAATTTCGAAATGTGCTAGTCGCCTGAAGCAACTATACTGGATATAAATTCGCACATGTATAAAAAAAGTACTAAAAATTATTTTGCAGAAAAAGTTTGAAAGATAAGTAACAATAAGTAATAATAATTAATTAATTTTTGTCAAGAAGAAATCTTTATAAATCTAGTAAAAAAATATCATCACTTCCTTACACTTTTTGTCAAGCACTCTATATATATTGATAAGAATTTAGAATCATGGATTGTGAAGATTAAAGTAAGATGATCTATCTATTTTTATATGTATTTAGGCAAAATACAATAAATTTGTATTTACAAAAAATTAGATAAAAAAGATAGTTAATAATTAAGTAATTATTAATAAATGATTATTTTATCCTTTCTTTTTTTCTTAAATATTTTTTAATAGACTTTGAAATTTATGTGTTTGATTTCTTTATTTCTCTTTTCAATTAAATATTATATTAATTAGAGCAAGAAATCAAAAAATTTTCAATCAAATTTTTTAAAATATGTGTTACAATCATACACAATAAAAATAGGAAATATGTCGTAATAACTGCATTTTTTGTTTAATTTGTTCAATTGTAAAATCATGATAAAATGATTATTAATTAATTTATTTTTTAAATGTTTTTTGAACAGCTCATTTATTTATTAATAATTTAATAGCGGTAGTTTTCTATCAGTAATTCGTTAATAATAACTACTGTAATAATGTATATATATATATATATATATATACATATATATATATATTCGCATAAAATAAAAAGTAAAATTAATGTTTAGCAGGAACAATCAATATTATTTAAACATAAAGATAAAAAATAAATAGATTATTAAATATAATTATTGATCTGAATGTGCAAACTGTCTACATAATTAACTGATTGTTTAAGATTCAAAACTGAAATATATAAAAAATTAAATTATAAAAAATGAAATTATTTGATTAATAAATTATTAACTAGATAAATTAATAATATAAAAATATTCTGAATATCTGAATTCTAAATATCTGGATGATTAATGAACTTTAAATTTTTTAAATATTTATCTCTATAATGAAGCAGACGAAAAATATTTTGAAAGTACGAGTTTTTCACGAGGTATTCGAAAATTTTTCGATTAGAAGAAACAGCTATCTTACCGAGCATCCAGCCACAATGTTCTAATTGAAGAAACTTCGCGAAACTCATTAGCTTTGCTAGTGCACATGATGTTACCATACGGACACGAGCATTCGACCATTGCCCATTTTCATCACAGGTTCGCGCAATTAAAGAGAGCGACCGGAAGTAGTTCCTATCGCGACGTCGACGATGCGACTTTATCATTTTTTTTTCTCGCGCCATTTGTCTGAATTTTCGAGTGGCGAAAGTATAGCTGATATTAGCTCTCGTTAGTCGTGATCGCGGCCACTCACGTAAATCACCCCCGGAATTCCACATTTGCGCGTCGCAGCTCTCGTCCTTTGATGCCACTTCTGAACTCTGCCTCGCACTCGCGCGGCAAGAAGGTAAATGTTAGCGAGATTACAGTCCTCGTTAAATTTATTCTATTAATTAAGTTTACCCGCCTCTGTCGCCGCTTCGTCGCCAAGACGGTCAGTCCGATAGAGGATAATACGAAGAGAAACTGCTTCGTAATTCGTGAAGATTATAATCGCATGAGGAATCGCAGGATTTTCGCAAGATCTATTCGACTGTACAGAAGTACGTCAAGATCTAAATTTAACTATTTTATTTCTTATATCGTAGACGTTTTTTATCTTCACTTGTAATACGTGAACAGTGTGTCTCAAAATTATTCAATTTTATCATACTCTTATCTTACGAATATAATTTAGCATTTATGAATTGCCATTTTCAATACACTTAATTTTAATTGTTATTTAATTAATTATAATTTGACAAATGTATCTAAAAATTATTCCATTTTATTATATTCTTATCTTATAAATTGAGTATATGTGTAATTTAGCATTTATGAATTTACTTCTACAAAATCCAGATAACACAAGTCTAAAAGACGACTAAAAGATATCTTTTAGTGAGAGAATATAGTCGACGAAAAGATGACTAATAGACGACAGATGTCCTACTGCTAGTCATCTTATAGCGTTCATATGATGACTAAAAAATAACTAATTTTGGACATCTTATCGTCGTCTCAATTATATTATGTAAAATCAGATTATATTTTGGCATTTATAATTTCTAAGAATATCAGATCTCTAAACTATTTTTCAGAACTAATTAAGAAATCATACTGTCAAAATACATCTCATTTATTTTTATCATGAAGTGCTCCCATTTTGGGGCTTCAAAAAAATCATTTCGTTAGAACATGGGTGGAAGATCTCATAATGTTACAACTATTATTCTATCCTACATAGTTTTTTTTACGAAAAATGTAACTACATCGCGTCCATCTAGTGACGGTGCCGCATACTGTTCTCGGATAAGCGACCTTATCTTTTTTATGTTATCTTTTCCATAAGACGAAAAGATATCTTTTAGTCAACTTTTCGCTTTGCTAAAAGACTGTTTTTTTTAAGTTGTCTTTTCGACAAAACTAAAAAACATCTTATAGACATCTTTTTGTTTTACCGAAAAGATAACGTAAAAAAGATATCATTTTGTCATCTTTTAGATATCTTTTCGCTTGATCGAAAAGATAACTTAAAAAAGATAACTTTTAGTCATCTTTTAGTATTTTGTACTGTCTGGGAGGCTACACTATAACAGCGCTGAAACAATGTTATATTTTGAGGGAAGAAATACAACGAATTATAATAAATCTTATTCATGGAAAAGCTATAAGATTTAAAAAATAAATTCCTCGTCCTCTAAAGGTTAAATTATTTTCAATACGCTTAGCTTCAATTATTATCTATTTAATTTAATTAGTTATATACTATCTAGCAAAGATATATTAAGAGGAACTTTTCGAAGAAGCTGTGTTTAACTTTATGCGCGATTTAGAGAAACCTCGTGCTTCGTTCTCTTAATGTTGTGGAGGACAATTTAAACGACGCAGTCGCAAGTTTTCTCGGAAGTCTGTATCAATTGCTGTGTTTTCCACCAGCGATAATCGGATGTTAACTATACGTTAGCAAAGGCGCGAGGAGGGATACGAGAAGGGAGGGTGGATACGAGAAGGGAGGGGATACTCGGTGCCGGTGAAATTTCGGAAAATTTATGGCTGCGACCTCCGCGAATTTCGAGAAGGGGCGAGAGAAACATCTTAACGAGGGGTCGGGCTATCGGCGAGAACGGATGCGCGTTCCACTTCCGACGGGGATGGGACGGTGGAGCCGT
This sequence comes from Cephalotes varians, assembly GCA_037157785.1. Classification (NCBI taxonomy): domain Eukaryota; kingdom Metazoa; phylum Arthropoda; class Insecta; order Hymenoptera; family Formicidae; genus Cephalotes; species Cephalotes varians. Next base: position 991,971 of record JANQDE010000038.1, on the reverse strand, counting down.
CGCCGGGAAATTATTGCGTCCCTCGTGCGCACCCCCGTCGGGTCAACGCGCGTCGAAACTTCGCCGGGTGTTGTCGCGCACCTGCAACAACGGTGGCATTCCCTTTAGTCTTCGAGAAGCGATCTCTACGCTTCGATAGTTCGGGGTGGCGTGATTCGCTAGAAAATCATATCACAATGCTACATTAATACGTACACATATGCGACACGCATATACCTGCTAGAGCATTTATGCGATCGTATTGCGTTAAAAGGAAAAGGGGATGAGCTCAATCAAATTAGTAACGTTCCTGTCATGTTCTGAAGGAAAAGCGCGTTATGCTGATATATGGAAGTGTATAATCGACAATTTAAAAATGTGATGAAAATTTCTGTTTCTCGATATTGAATTTATTAAGTAATTTTGTATATTCATTTCGACAGATAAAAGTTAAGATCTTTTTTACGATAATTCTAAATAATTAGTATTGAGCATAAAAAGAGAAGATTTTTGTCAGAAGCTTAAAATAAGTCTTTACTAATACAGAAGAGACGATTTTGCTGAAGTCTAAAAATTTAGCTAAATACAAATCCGAAAATAATTTTGTTGGATCATCAAAATAATTAGGAAACTCAAGCACGATGAGCAATACTGCGAAAAGTTTTGACATTCTAGCTCGAACAAAATTATTTTGATGGTCCAATAAAATTCTTTTTCAAATCTATAGCTAGCTAAATTTTAGATATTTCAACGAAACCGTTCTTTTCATGTAGAAATATTTTATAAAATATATGTTCTTTTTATAATTATATTATATTATTCTAAACTGTTGCAACTTAAATTTTTTAATTGCAACAGAACTTTTATTATACTTAATTGCTCACGAGCATAAATATCATATCGTAACAAAGTATTCGGTTAAATTTTATATACATAATTGAGTTTTATATTTATTCGTCAAATATAATTATGTTTCTGCTTCACATATTATCTAATCTAACTTTTCTAATCTATAATTGTTATTTTTTTATTGCATTTCCCTTATCTTACATAAAGAAATTTTTGTATAATAACTCTAACGATTCTATTGGATGGATGGAATGAATAAATAAAGTATTCGGGAAATCACTCTTTTTGAATTGATCGTGAAGAAACATTCGCATGCGTGAGATTACATATTAATTATATCAGCCGTCGTAATGGCTGTTCTATTCGTGATCCGCGTTATTTCGCGCATGGCCTAATAATATATTTGTCGTTATTCTGAACCAGTTGTCCGCGTATATTTTAAATAATGCGTGCGACGTGCGGTGCATCGCGCCGTGCAAAATTGCAATTGCAGTTTTCGCGCCTGGCCGTGCTGCTGGTCAATAAATTACAATTGTTCGTCGCACATAATTCTCTCTGTTGCATTAATAAATACTGTACGCTCCATTGGGCGTCACGCTGCGCGAGCTGTTTATCCATTATGTTGTCAGTTCTTTAAACAACAAAAGAAAATGGGTTCGCGTGAAATACTTATGAGTAATGAATTTCTATCCATCCGCTGTTTTTTCGAAAAAACGTGTATCGAATATGTGAAATGTAATAAGAGAAACGTCGAAAATCAGCCTTGAAAATTTAAAGAATTCTTTTTTTTTTCTCCTTTTATGGAAATCTTTAGAAACCTATTTCGGAATAGACAATTTTCCAGGGATCGAAAAAGATCCTTCCGATCCAAAATACAAAAATAAAAGATTTGCAAGTTCCGATTCTCGAAAAAAAAATCCGAATTAAAGTTACAACATTTTTTGAAAGGTATATAATAGCGCGACTCTATTTTCATTCTATTTTTCATTGAAATTCTGAGTTTCCACGCATCAGCGCTCGCCGCAGCCATTTCCGCATTCGCTGATGACGTTTACACTTGCATTTCCGTCTCACTGCCGCGCGGATCGGCGACTTCATACCGACAAATGCAATAAATCTCTGTCAGGTCTCGTAATATCACGACCATCCAGGCAGCGATACGGGAATACACGTCGGATAACGATTTGTGCTACTTACCCAACAATTTACATTAGTTAACTGGGTTAGTTAGCAACAAAACAGCTCATATTCGAGCTACGCGTGGCTTTCCGAAAATTGATCCGATACATATTGGCAAACTGCATATTGTCGATAACACATCTTGCTACCGTCGTATTTTTCAGAGTAATCGCGATGTTATTCTTCAGACAAAGTAAATTTTAAACTTTTCAGCTTAAATGTGTATGCTATTTTTGAATTGTCGTAATTTTTTAAAATTACAGATAATAAGGAATAAATTTTGATATGTGTGACTGTTTCGCTGGTAATTTTTAAGTTATAAGTAATTGCAAATAAAGCAATAATTGTAAATTATGGTGTACAATAAGCAACATTAAATAAAATGACGCAAATACTTTCCGAACGATACCGTCTTTAAGTGAATATCTCTAGTTATAATTATTTTTAAATGTATCATTTCCTTTCTGTAAAATCAAAAACGCTTGAAATTGAATAGTTGATTAATTGCCAAGGCTTCATCAACTATTTATTATCATCGCAATTTGCAAAAATTGATTAGTTTCAATTTTGACTTAACTTGATAACACAGATGAAAACTACATCTAACAGAAATCTGTAAAATTCCACATCAGTACTGAAGTACAATCAGTACAAAAATAATTCTCGTAAAATGCAGAATTTGTAATGCTTATGACTAAATAATGCTTAAATAATGGGTAAATAATGCTTATGACTTATGGATATCTGCAGTGAAAAATAAGAATTTAAAAAAGAAGAAGCGAATTTTTTGTATAATGCCGCGACTGAATTTAGCGGGCAAATTTCTCAACGAATTCTTTCTTATTCTTATGCTTTTCAATGATACTTGTCTTGCGATGTCTTGGCTAAAGGAGATTTTTCGCATTTTATTATATAAGAATAGAGTTTGATATTATATTGCTGCTTGATGCTCTACCTTGCTTACATTGTAACAACGTAAGAAAAATATATAGGATAATCGAAAGTTTAATTATTTGCGGTGAATACTATACAGTTCAAGAAGATGTTATTAGACATATATGATATGCAGCTATAATGATTATTTAAACTACGTGGTTTTTCTCCTTTATTTTTATAAAATTGATACGTGAGAGATTTATGAAAGTCTTCAAACTTCTAATTACATCCAGAAAAAACTTATCATTCGAAGACAATTTTATAAAGAAAAAAAAATTCGCTTCGGAATTAGTCAAAAAATTGATATAAGATAAGCAGGCTCGCAGGGCACGCTTTTTATATGCGAAGTGCAAGACTATTGCGTTTTATCGAAAAGCTTGAAGGGAGGTCACGACATACGGTTATTAAGGAGGAGCCGGACATGGGCTAGAGCGCTCGTTCGTCTCCGACGGACTCGTTAACATTATCTTCGGGGTTGTAATGCGTGCGGTAGCCCATCTCTCGAATCCCAGAGATTGCCCTAACGAATTTCCTGCCCGCGGGAAGCATGATCGTAAATCACTCGTTACCGCGAATTGCCGTAATACTCCCGGATAGCGCGTTTTTAACGAGAGGATTGGAGGACGCACGTTTTCCATGTCGATGATGATAATGACGAATAATAATAATAATGATGATAACGATAATGGCATCTTGAGACTCTCACGAAGCAGTAGATTGCGCGATGTATTGTCGCGATAATGAAGAATTAATATCCCGATGCACTTCGGCGATCGAAATGACATTCTGCTCCTGCTTGCAACTTTCTCAATTCATGTATCATTTTAGTCATATTGGCATACCTAAATTTTACTTTGTTATATACTTACACAATTAGTAGATTAGCAATAAAATAAAATTAAGAAGCTCGATTCAGTGTTGTAATACCAATGATTTCGAATGATCTTGTTTAGACAAATATAGAAATTGTTTTAATTTGAAATGATTCACACAATTTGTCTTTACGCCAATAGGATGCATAAATATTTAGAATATGTCATATTCGTGAGATGCGACTTATAGGTGTGCGTGTATCTCATATTTTTATATTTTCTTCTATATTATGTAATCTTGTAACATATGACGAAATTGCTCGTCTGATTCATCGCACGTTTTGCGGAAATGCATATTCGTATATTGACTCGGCCGATTGTGCTAGCGAATGTTCATTAGTGGAACCGGCTCGTAAAAGCAAAATGACGACATCTAACAAGCAATCGATGAAAAGATAACCGATTGCACGAAAGCGCTAGTCGACTTTCTCCATAATGCCCTCTCTTTCTCTTTATATCTTTCTCTCTCTTTCTTCTCTCTCTCTCTCTTTCTCTCTCTCTCGTTTTCTCGGGTTTGCATAGAAATCGATAGAAACAACATGACTAATTTTTCGAATGCCGTAGTTTCACCATCTCATTGTTTCACATCAACGTTATTGAAGAAGATTAGTGCTCGACGCTTCGGATAATTGATTAGTTAAGATTAAAGTGAAGGGCGATGATCGATTTGAGGATGAAAATGATTTTGGATATATATAAAATATATGAGTATGTTGTACTGTGTATATGTTCTTCAAAAAAACAAAAACTTAAAGGAAGTCATGACAAACGTTTTTATGTACTCACAAATTTATATTAAAATTCGTATTAATTAATATATATTAAATATATATAAATTTATATATTAAATATATATAAATAATATTACCTTTAACTAATATTATACGCGGGGACTTTACTAACATTAAACAAGTGGGAATATTGTTATAAATTCCATAATTTTTAAATATTTTTTTAAAAGTTATACTGTAATTGTATCATTTTTTAAATGCCATATTCCTTATTGAGAGTATATATATATATATATATATATATATATATATATATATATATANTATATATATATATATATATATATATATATATATATATATATATACTCTCAATAAGGAATATGGCATTTAAAAAATGATACAATTACAGTATAACTTTTAAAAAAATATTTAAAAATTATGGAATTTATAACAATATTCCCACTTGTTTAATGTTAGTAAAGTCCCCGCGTATAATATTAGTTAAAGGTAATATTATTTATATATATTTAATATATAAATTTATATATATTTAATATATATTAATTAATACGAATTTTAATATAAATTTGTGAGTACATAAAAACGTTTGTCATGACTTCCTTTAAGTTTTTGTATAACTTTTAAAAAAATATAAATTAAAATATATATTGAATTTTTATGGACCTCTATCTTGCATTGGGATGGGCGTACCTCCCGAGTACCATATATTTCTCATTTTCTGAAACGAATGACCGCGTCCGTGAAGATTGTCTTCCTCTAGACATAAGTTCGCTTGATCTTTTCCTCTGTCCTTTCTCCTCCTTTATCAACTGTGTCTATAAATAAAGGGTAGCGAGGTAAGTGCGGAGCCGGCAGGTTGTCGTCGGAGTCATTAAGGGTAGTGCTTCGGTTTCCCTTGGAAGCACGGGTTTCTGAGCGCGCTTGTGCGCGTTACGTCGACGAAACGCGTGCGTGCACGCAGACGTATGTACGTATACATACGCAAACACGTGTCGAAGATGCCTCAGCAGAATGAGAAGTCGAGACTCGCACTGACTCGCAGTGGCGTCGAATTATCAGCTTGTTTCTCTACATGAAACATTTGTTTTTGCAAATGTAATTTGTTGCAAATTATGTACTTTAAAGAAAACATTTTCATCATGATGCATTAAAAAGTGTCAAAGTTTTACAACATTTAGTTCATCTTATTTAAAAAATTATAGAAAATCATGAGAATTATGTACACATATATAGATTCACATATGCAGACACACAGCTTTCTTCAAGATAAGTTGATAATTGAGTTTTTTTATTATATTCACATTTAAAATTAAATAAAATTTACAGATGTAGTTATGGTTAAGAGATTGTTTAAAAATGACTTTTTTCATCAAACGATATATTTTGATCAAAAAGCAAAAGAAACGAGAAGATTTGATGAACTTTAGTCTGAAGTTTTATAAGACTGAATTAGACAAAGTTGGAACGTTGTTTCCCATTTCGTACGACGCGCGATGTGCTGTTCTTTCCCGGGGGATGAATTTTATGAGGTAGTCGAAAGACGGGTACATTCCCCATTATCACGGTAAGTAATGCCAACTTGCCCTCTCGGCACTTCTTACGGAGTTTTAAACACGCCATTAAATGAAATATTTCAACGCCGTGAATCATTGATGTCGCTGTTGTAACCGTTCTTTGCGGTTTAGCAATTACTTCGCCCGTATTATATTTTTTCGAAGAAGCGGCTAAGATCATATTTTTCAAATGTAGATCGTTCCTTGGAGAAATTGTAACGTATTTTTTATAATTTTAGAAACTATATCACCTTGTGTTCCCTGTGTAAAATTGACAAAAAGAAATCTTAAAAGACTTTGGCATATTTGCATTTGAAAAGAACGATTTTGCTGAAGTATCTAAAAATTTAATTAGATACGGATCTGAAAATAATTTTGTTTGAACCATCAAAATAATTGTATAGGACGTTCAAACTGGTTGCTATAATGTTAAAATTTTTTGCAATTTTGTCATCAACGCATTCACATAATTATTTTGATAGTCCAACAAAGTTGTTTTCAAATCTGTATCTAGCTAAATTTTTAGATACTTCAACAAAACCATTCTTTCCGTGTGTGAAATCAGTATACCTTTTACCGCTTACTCGTGCTCTTTCCGTGAACAATTCATGTCTTTGTCAAGATCTGCGTGTGGCAGAAGTGAAAAAGGCCGTCCGAAGTCTGGCGAATGTTTCGCGCGAAAACGTCGACGGAGGTATTCGTGTAATTTTCGCCGCGCTTTCACGGCTGCAGCCGTGATTTTCTAATATTCGGCCGTCTCGTAATGAAGACCGGGTCGTTTGCGGGATGTGTACAATATCATGAAGAGACGAACGTACAAAAGACCGTGCGATGCAATACGGTGCGACACGTATCTCGAGTTACTGCTGATGTTTCTCTTGTCAGTCTCATCTCACTTGCATAGCGTGATGCGAAAGGCCTTTTATAAATTTGAAATGGGCTGAGATTATTAAAGTTGATTAAAGCGTCGGGAAATTAATCAAAATTGTGTTTCATCTTTTGCTGCGCGTCGGTTTACGGAGAAGCATATTCGAAACTTTCTCTTTTTTAATATAAACATATCGTACTGGAAATATTAAAAACGAAAAATTATGTAAATAATATCTCTCTCTTTCTCTTTCTCTTTCACATTTTTAATATAATTTTTTTTTTAATTTGAGATGCATTACTTATGTATAGCGAAAAAAACTGTGAGTTTAATGATATATAATGTATATAGTTTTATTTTTTATGTATATAGTCTTATTTTTATTTCTTTGAAAATTTATGATTTGCGTTGTAGCGATTTGCATTACGAATAGAACTCTCGTGACTGCGAAAAGTGATATAATCATAATTTATTTTTTACAAGATATAATATTAGCAAACGAAGCTCTCTTCTCTTCTTCATCTATCTGACTTGGAGACACGACGATCCAATTTCGTGCAATTCATCACTGTGATCTTTTTATCATTAGCGGACCGTACTTACGGCTCATACTGCGAGAATTACATAATTTTGAATCCCATGCTGCGCAAATGGAGCCGATGTGACAACCGTAATTCGAGCAGGGGCTTATGCCACCGTGAGAATACCAGATAATGAGCAAACAAAGGGGTGAAACTTGTTCTGGCAGAGTTCAAATAGGGAGAAAATTTCAACGAGAATTCTTCGGCGTCGATGCACCGGTTTTGTGCAGTGCGGCATAATCAGATAAGTTTTAATTCACATCGATAAATTATTCTATCAATGATTGATCGGTCTCTAGATGAATGCAAAATAAAGATTTATATTTCCAGTAATCAACGTCTCCGAAAATTTCGAGAAAATAAATATATTTTAAATTTCCAAACACTTAACTTTTAGCATTCTTAATTCTTTAAAGTATAAAATTAGATATTGTAGTATTATAATATTGATCAATTAAACGTAAAAAGTACAAATATATCTATAACAAAATATGTAAATCTTAAAGAATATTTATCTAAAGGAAGAACTTTAAACATATTTTAAAAATTACCTATATCAAAACACACTTAACGTTGCAAATTAGCAAACTACAATAAACGATGCTCCGTTACGATTTTTCTTACGCGAAATTATCTTGTAATATTTTAAAAAACATACTTTACAATCTTTTTACGACGCCGGTTCGCTATCACATGTACCTGTTAACTAAGAAGATTATTACAACCTCGCGCGTATGTCCGTCGAGGCACGTTAGATTAGCGGCAATCATTTACAACTCCTCCTACGACATTCAAACCGGCAGAAGCGCGTGTCACAAGGCGCGCGAGAAAGGGTTCGCCTAATCACTTTTTAACTATATTAGCACTGGTAGCCACCCTTGTCTGCCGCGCTGCACCCTCGTCGCATCAAAAATAGATTACACCGCGCGTTCGCGTCTCGATGTATTCTCTCCGGTCACGGCGCGGCATGCGTCTCCGCATTACCGGTATATTACGCCAGTAATATATAAACGAGCACGACGGCGAAGGAAGTGCAACCGCATTAAAAATGAAAGTTCTTTTCGCGATGAGGAAAGAAGAGCACCGTCGCCCGAAGGAAAAACCGCGAGCTGTCGTCCGCGTGTTGGTCCAACAAAACGCGAACTTATTTATTCAATCCTCGGAATTTGTATACCGAGCTTCTGGCAGAATAAGTGGCTAGGGTGACTCACAATTCTGTAACGAGACGTTTAACATCGCTACGCGGTTCGCGAGCTTGGTAAAACATTAACTCTTTAAACTATTTTAATGTATTAATATGATTAAATGACGTGGTTTTCACGCCATATATCGGAATAAAATATTGATTTATTTAATCAATGTTTAATACTTGTGCGTGAACATTCTACACAATTGGAATATTAAAATAATGTTTAACCACAAGATATTTAAAATTAACTATTTTCATATAAAAATTAGTTTATTATTATTATTATCATTTAGCAGTTTAAGCAGTTTGAGCTATTAATTTAGTATATTATCAGAAAATAATTCGCTTTCGGAAAGTAAATAAAATTAATTAGTAGTAATTAAAATGACATAAAATTTATATTGTGAAGATAGATAATAAATAATAGAAAATTATATTCGTTCCAATGTTGCGTGACCGAAGGAAATGGCGATCTATAATCGCGAGAGGAGCGTTCAAAAAAGATACGTTCAGCAAGTGGGAGAAATGGGGAAAAGCCGAAGAGTGTTTTCTAAGTCCGAGCTGCTGCCACCGCAAGACAATCTTGCCGCATGCCTCCGCTAATAGACTGCGCGCGTCAGCCTTTTTCTCCGGCCATTTCTTTTTCCGTCCACCCTCCGCGCGCGATCTTCCTCCACGTCGGATTCGCTGCCAGGACGATGGATAACCCCGGGGCCCTAACAGCCGTTTAATTTGTGTCTGGCTCTACGTTTTTGCGCCGCGGACGGTCCTTCGCCCGAGCCGGAAACAAGACGCCCGCCTGCGCGACGACCCTTCGCCTTGGCTACTTGTTGTAGCCTGTCCGAGTGTTTCGAGTGTTTTTCGAATCTCCCCGTCCAAAGTGAGAGCGCCTGATGGTCTTTCGAGCTGTTGACATGGCACCTGTGACAATAACAAATTGGTTTGGCTTATTTTAAAGAGTGGGAAATTACGCGAGCGAGTGGGAGTCTGATAGTTTAAACGGCAGCAATTCATATAGATTGCAATGCTATTACGTGATTTGATATTTTTTTTTATTTAGTACAATAAAGTTTTCTTATTCATTTTAAAATTTAATTCATCTTTCTCTGAAGCTAACAATTATTGAAATCTTAACTTTGGCGCAGAAGCCGTTCTTCTCAGATAGATTCTCTCTCAGAATATTATTTAGTCTTGGGATTAATCACGGATTAATCTTGACCAAAATTGCAAATAAATCTCATCTCCTTATTTAAGTAGACAATTAACCCTCTATGCCGAATTTTTTTCTTAAGTATAAAAAATGTATTTATTAAAAAATTTTAACATTAAATTAAAATTAAACTTAAAAATTTATTTATTTATTTATTTATTTATTTATTTATTTATTTATTTATTTATTTCATAGGTTAATGGTGCCAATCGTCATCAATATTATTATTGATTATCTCAGAGACATTATATAATTAAGATGTATACGTCATCTTGTGAAAAAACTAAAATTGATGTATTAGAATGTTACCTGAAAGTTACACGGGTCCATAGAGGGTTAAATCGTACTGTAGCAAGATTCGCAAAATACAAAACGAAACTAAACATTCCGTGTGGAACGAAGCGAGAGATCGAAAATCAGGAATTATGAGGAATAAATAAACGCAACGCGCGTAAACTAATCGGATAGACATGTCTGACTTTCGCCACGTCGAAGCGAACTCAAACATGGGCAATGTTTATAGCAATCTAATGTCAATGTCAGTCGTAGGCTGTAATGAACGAAGCAAACAGCTACAAATGTTTGCTGAAATGGAACGTACCATGAAACGTCCGCATTTATCAGACCTGCACGTACGTATCTCATAAGATGCATTTAATTCGCATCTGATAATTAAATGCGAGCGCGTTCGTCTATTTCATACTTTCTGAATTTGCGAACATTAAAGTTCTTTTCAGCGCTCTAAAGTATGTGCAAACATTTCTCTACCTCGTGAATGATCATCGCGAAGCTCTGATGGTTTTGAATACATTTGGGGAAATTAAACAGGAACTGCGAGAAATGTGCACATATCCGATGAAATAATATTATAATAATTTAATTTAAAAATTTCTGCCCAAAAATTAAATTTGTTAAATTGGATTATTTATCCAATAATAATATCAATTTTAGTTGTTGGAAGAATCAAACTGAAATTAATGATGAAAAAACAGACAATGTTAAAGAGATTTTATATAGAGAACGTTATTTAACGTTCTCTTTATATTAATTTATTTCCGTTGGTTGAAGGAAAACTTTCTGTATTTTTTGAAGGAAGCCGTCCAAGAGTTCAACGTTGAAATTTGTACTTTAAGTGTCCGACATTCCGCGGTACGGCGCAAACTCACCAATTATTCATTTCCATCGGACGATGGCAAGGCGTGTCTCGTCTCCGGCGACACTTCCTAATTCCTAGACAACGGTTGGAAGATCTAATTTCCTAAGCTGTCATTCACGCCACCAGAACTCCATGCCTTCGTCAACCACGTGGACGGTTACGGATCGTCCTGAGGATCCGTTTAAGTCGGAGACGTGTTTCGATACGCTCCGAAAATTTCCTGCGGCAAAACTTCCTGTAAATTTTAACATTTTTAACACGTGATCATGCATGTCGCTAATAACACAATTTTATTTTATTATTTTTTAAAATGATACGAGATTCAAATTAGTAATTACAATTTTTATTGTTAAAAAGCTTCTTTTAAAATACTTCTTTATATGTACATTTTGTAAAAATATTTTTAAAGCTGTACTTTTTGTATACGTATTGAACAAAATTAATGTTGTGTTTTGTTAAAAAAAATTTTCAAAAATAAATTTGAATTTTATTGTTGCATTTTGTAATGAAATCTTAGAGCACATAAAATAACTATGGTTCATTAATTGTAATAAAATGTTTTTAATTTTTGAATAAAAATAAATAAATAATATAATTAAAATGTTAACGCTTTAATGACATTAAGTTTTAAATAAGGCACATATATTAAATTCCTCTTAAAATAATTTTATTAATAATTATTACACAGTAAAACTTTCGAAATATATCTAATTTTTAAATGCTAATAAATAAACGATATAATTAAGATGTTAGCACTTTAATGACATTAAATTTTAAATAAGGTATGTACATATTAAAATTGTCTTTTAAAATTGCCTTTAAAATCGTCCTTAAAATGATTTTATTAATAATCACTATACGGCAAAGCTTTCGCTACTTTTACATGCAAAGTACAGCGGTAGTCTATGAGAGAAGGGGAGTCGAATTACACCGGTTGACGTCTCCAGTGACTACAGTAATAATATGCAAATTCGATACGGATGGTTGAAACGGTTGCCAGAATAAAAGTAATGCAACGGAGCGAAAATGCGCGCGCACGCTCGTGTTGGAGCTTATAAGCTTTAAATTTGTTTTGCGCGCAAGTCCATTTTGCCTCCCTTTCCTTCGACGGTGCGCGAAACGGTTTCGTCATAAGCTCTTAATACCGCATTGCAAATTCACGCGGGATTTTTTCGCGTTACTGTCGGACTCGGATTTTTTTAACCCTCTCCCTTCTCCCCCCCTCCCGCTTCCTCACGCTTTACAGGATTAAGAAAGATTACGGCCGTAACACAGTCTCGTGAATCTCGTCAACATATATCTATTAAGAACAAATATTCACTTTATCAAAGAAAGAGATAGACAGAGAGAAAAGAGAGGGAGAAAGAGAGAGAGAGACAGTACATAAATGCTACATTGCATCGAAATGTTCAAACAAAAGCTTGATTTTTTACAAATTTTTTAAATTATTATCATATTTAATCGAATTTTTGTTCTCAATAATATTGCGGCATTGTCAAGAATATATAGCTATGAACATATGGCTGTGTCTTTGATGCAATACTTGATGCATCATTCCACTATTATATCATAAGCAAAACCGTATAAATTTTTGAGTAACATTATTGGAATATTAATACATAACTTGTAGAGAAATTATCTTTTTGTAATATTTTTTCTTAAATTTCATCAAGTTTATTCAACATTTTCTTCAATCTTAAATTGTTTTAATAAATAATAATTTAGATATCATATATATATATATATATATATATATAAAATTATATATAACTATATGTATCCTCAATAAGCCATTAATGATGAATAAGCCATTATTCTCTTGTATCAATGAACATTTTTGAAAATACTTTTTAGAAATTATT
>JANQDE010000038.1:860109-978932 GCA_037157785.1 Cephalotes varians | reverse complement strand
ATGAGGATTCAGGATATATGATATATTTCAAAATATATTTTTTATACCATAGGATTTCTTCCAAAAATATATGTTTCAAACAAATTGAGAAAATCAAGCATTTTTAAGTGTTATCACGTGATAAATGTCCGTCAATGTTGAAATAATTTAACACATTCTATTATCATGTTACACTGATGAACGCTTTGTGACACAATAGGATAGATTTATCGAATCAATCGTAGATCGATACCGGAAGGCAATTGGAATCAAGAGAAAGAGCGGACAAGGGCCAATCGGCGAAACGGGTGGTCTAATTTAATCTTGACTAAGCTCGCAAAGAAAATTGGCCTGCGATCTGAAATGGCCGTCCAAGGAATCGCAGCTGCTCTTTGGACTAACCAGAAATCTTCCCGACTTCGTTAAAAGAAGAACACGAGGACAGTCTCAGCACGGACACGAACCTATTAAAATCGCCGTTTGTAGAATTACTTTGGCCTGTCGTCGATTTTCGCGAAAAATCCCAGAGTCGCGCGACTTTCGTAATTAACAAATCTCGACAAGCTCGTGAAATTTAATTTAACTGCAAGTATTTCAATTTATTGCATTCCCTGAATTTTGCGAGATAGCAAGCGTTTACAAACGGAAGGTAAATTAGATTTGTGTATTTAAGGTAATTACGCGATAATTTTTAATTAAATTAATTTAATTAATTAATTACACACGTTACATTGTACGTTAATTTAATTTATTTAATAATATATAACTAATACATAAATAAATTGTAGAAACTCTCGCGTAATATCTCATAGCTAACATTACACAGTTTTAGAAACATTAATTTATTCACGCAAAGGAGGATTTTGCTGAAGGATTTAAAATTTTGCTGGATACAAATCTGAAAATAATTTTGTTGGACCATCAAAATAGTTTTATAGGAATCTTAAAAATAATGAGCAATGCTGCAAAAAATTTTGATTTTCTAGGAACTGGTTTGAGCATTCAACATAATTATTTTAAAAAATTACTTTTCTGATTTGTATCCTGCCAAAATTTTAAATCTTTCAGCAAAACCATTCCGTTATTATTATCTTCCGTATAATTATCTTTTATTCTGCATTTTTAGAATATTTTGCATTCACGTATACAAAAGCAATATTTGTATACAAAGCAACGATTTAGTTATTATCCTGAATTAGTTTATGCATAATTTTATAACAAGCTATATTAAAGGATTAATTTTATCTTATTTTGTATGACTATTATATATATTTTACCATTGTATATAATTTTACCATCGTATATTCTACCTTTAATCTGCTTTTTATTATTAATTAATCGTAAACATGTGTCTGTATAAACACTCCTACGCAAACGAGCATTAACTGAGCAGTGAAAGGTCGAGGAATCTTTAACAGACGCGATCTAATCCCGCGGCATTATGCGATCGGCACGATCGTAATTAACAAAATGATAAAGGGCATTCGATCGACACGAGGAACCGGCGGGCACGTGAATCCGGAAGAAATCGGTATCGATGTAGCAATTTACTTACTTAACGACGAGTCGTGTAATATCGTAAGTTACAATGTGTTAGAGTTTATGCGAATAATACGTACGTACTCGCGATTTGCGGTACGTATTATCGACTACATATATATTCACGGTAAAATCCGAAGGAGTCTTGACTTTTACGTGTCTGGGATTCCTAAGACGGAGCTGCGCTACAGACTTCCAGCAGCTGAATACATACCAGATGAATAATAAAAAAAGCAAAAATTTGAAAAATACTTTCTCAGAGTAAAGTTTGAGGAGAAAATGAATATTTAAATAAAAATTTAATATCAGAATAACTTATAAAAAATTGATTTTTTTTTTAAATTATAAGAAATTATTTTCTCTTAATACTTATGCAAGATAGTCTCGTATTTTTATCTTCTTTTTAATTATTATTATTTATTGCGTATATATTGCTCTTTGAAATAAAAAACGATTATATTCTATTATCGAATTGTCGACGAACTCACACTTGTCGCACCAACATAAATCGTGATCGCAGACGCGTCGTCCTCTATCCGATTTCTTATAAATCGTTCTGATGTTCCGAAAAGACCATCTCGGCGCGCCGCCGTCCTAACTTGGTCGGTTGCGACACAAGCGCATCGTCGATCGGCTATTAAAGATCGCGAAAGAGGAAGGAGTGAGAGTGAGAAGAGCGGCAATCTATTCCAATTTAACACTCGAGTCCGTGGCATTAAATAATCGCCATTGCCTTCGGTGAGACTGGTCCCTCCGTTCAATAATGGACTTTTATCCAACGAGCTTGTACTTAGCGTTCGAGACGGGCCTGGGCGGGCCGGGATATTACCGTCGGTAAGTCGGCGGTGTTGTGACAGTAAAGAGCTCGAAATAAATCTTGGTTACAATAATTTCTTTTGCGGCCCGCGGCCCACGACGCGCATAAATCAAATATCATCGTTCCGCGCGAGCGCTCTCGCGCCGCGCTCCTTCCTTCTTTCTCATAGTCGTCCTCGATGCGCTTCAACTTGTCGGGATTCCACCCGCACCCTATGTTCGCCGATGTGAAGTTCTTTCATTCTTTCTCTCGTCGCGATACTTTTCGAGAGCGATCGCTTTACGCGTATTTGACGACTTGCGAGCCGAGTGTATACTTGAGGATTTCGCTATCGGAAAATATATTTTTAAAAATCATTATTTAATTAAAGTTATTGTTAATTTAGAATCTAAAATTTCTTGTTTCAATTATTTATGAAAGATTCTTTTACGCGAAGAGTGAAGTTTTCAATAAGCTGACATATTGACTTATGATGAATTTTTATGAATACAATGATCTCACGGTGGAATGTTATAGTTATACTAATGGAAAATTAAAGACAGTTAAAATTGTTCATCGCGCGATCACCGCGGACGAAAATATAAGAATCGTAAATTATAAATCATGTCGAAGAGTACTTTGACAAATCTGTTTCTCCGTAGAATTTGGAGAATTGGTAGTTTTGCAATATTAACATGTGCGTACGCACGAGGTAGAAGCGCAGGAATGGCTAATCTACCTCATTAATATGTACTTAGCGATATAATTATTGCATCTGGTTGTACATAATGTAACGGATATTCGAAGCGAGAAGTTAGGACGATAAAGCCGTTTAGAAGCGATGGAATTAGTAGGCTTCGTGTACCGAAGTGTCTAACTATCCTAAACTTCATCCTCCAAGAACATTAAGCGAACTGGTCATCAAGTATGTAAACATGACCCATGTCACGCAAGCAGACATTATTTAGTGCAATATTAATTATCTTAATGAGATCACGTGGAATTCTTAATTCTCATTTTTATTAAATTTTATTATTTTCTTAAATTTTATTATACATATCTTAATTAGGAGAGAAATTTATGCGTATAATTATACAATTTATGTTACATTTCTCAGGAGTTTACATCTTTGAATATAGGATTAGGATCTTTCAATATAAGATAGCAACTTCAAAGTACCCAAGCTAATATCTAGAAATATAATTATAAAAAATACATAAATAAATAAATATACATATAAATACAAAAAACACATATGAATATAAAAACAAGAAAAAGAAATTATGTTAGAAAGCAGGATGAGAACGTTTCCATAAAAACAAATTATTTAATATTACATTATTATTATGCATTATTGTGTCTTTTTATAGACTACATAAATTTTATGATTTATTCTTATTATGTAAAGGTTTTTAAGCTTTGATATTAGATATTTTTGTGGTCAAAGATTTCTCTCTCCCTCTCTGTCTCTCTCTCTCTCTCTCTTTCTTCACATTTTTGATATACAAATAATCATAAATTTATTAGGTAATATTTGTTACAATTTTATTTATAATGATATTGAAACATTAATATCGAAATATGTATACTTTCTCGCTAAATTTTTACGATGTGCTTGAATGCAACAGTGATTACAAATTGTATTAACTCGTGTCCGGAGCAATAATTTGCAATTTCAAGATGAGGCAGTCTCCTGTTAAATAGTGAACGGCGATTTAATAATTCTTTCGACGGGGGTAGCCGGCCAGCGACACAATCATGTTGAAAGTAGGTTTCGTCACGCCGGCTCCCGAATTCGATCATGGAATCGCGTTAAAAGGCACTTTAACCAGGCGACTCGATTTTCCGGCACAAATGATGGCACCCCGTGTTCTTCCGCTGATGTCGACGCGCTATTAGCTCAGCTAATTTTCTATTAACCGTACCGGCGAGCTATATTTGCAAGCCACAGTCTATCTCAAACCCATCTGCAACAATCTACGAGATCAGTCGGAAAAAGAGGGAGAGAGAGGGAGAAAAGGAGGGAGGGGGGAAAAATGGAGACGCGTAAGAGAGTCTTAGTAAATTTGCGTTAGCGTCCATTTTCCTAAGGCTTGCAAAATGCGAGACTTGTTGTAGCGAAATTGATTATTTTATCACTACGAGAAATCGATAAATCTGCGTAAAATGACTTATTGATGGCTTCCCGTAATTAATTTCCAAAAAATATACAAATGTAATAATGTCGTACAAAAACAAATTTAAAATATTTGAGAATATTGAGAATATTAACTAGTATATAATATATTTTGCTCTAATCTCAATATTTATAATTATTGTATAAAATATGTGAATATTTCTTTTTAAAGATTTTTCAGAAAATATCAAAACTTTTCGTGTTAATATTTTTCTTGAGATATCTATTGCATAATAAGATCATATATGATGTTTAATTAAAAAATTTTTTTGCTTGCGATTTTATTTAGAATTTGTAGGTAAGAAAAAATGTCATTCCGCAGACTATCAAGATAAACTGTAGGAGATCGAGACCGTTTTGTCTCCTCTGTTAATTTTCTTTTCTTTCCCCACATGTGTTGTCGCGACGACAATACGAAGCGACGAGCCAATAAGAGTTAACCTAATTATTTAGCTGACCGAACTTCTTAGCTGTGGAGAACGAGTGTAACTATTCGGCCGAATGGTATCCGAAGTTTGTTCATGGCTGAAGGGTTTGAGATGACCGTAGGGGAAGATGTTGAGCGAAGTCGTGCTCGTATACGAAGAGTGCAGAAGAAATAGAACAGAGTACATGAAAAAAACAAAAATAGATTGCCGATAAACGGCATAGATAACTAAAGAGTTTTTATTATATTTTTATTATACTATAAGAAAAAACACTAAGACGAAGTAACGATTTTTCTCGAGTCTTTTACAGTCTTTCTTCGATTTTTGTAAAATAATCGAAATACAATAATTAAAAATGTCTATAATTATTTTATATTTTAATATAATTATGTGATATTTGTTACAAATATTAACGTTTATCAAATTTAATAAAAATTATTTATCTTAAATATTTTTTAAATCTTTTTTTTAGTCTTTACTAAATTTATGTATTTTTTTATATGTTAATCAATATAGAAATAAAAAATTTAGAACGATGTTTGAGAACAAATTTTAACAAATTTTTAAAAAATTTTATTTTACGTATCTTATATATATTAACTCTCTTAGTGAATGCGTCGTTTTGCTCGTTTCGTAATCAGAAAATTTTTTGGGGGAAATTTTTCTAATTGTCGATTATTATCTTGCGTTCGCCGATAATTGATCTCTCGTCGCATTGGCCGAGTTGCTAATAAAACTTCCCGCACGGAGATCCTCAGTATATCCATGAGCATGCGATATCACGGCTGATTATCGTAAATTTTGTGCTGCTTCTTCCGGAAGATCCCCGAGGTTATTACGTCCGGCAGACTCTCCCCTAGGGAGATGTCCACCAGGTATTTCTTGGGAACTTTGGATCGATAACGAGCTCTATGACTGTGCCCGATAAATCGGAGATTTCGCGAGAGTAGTGTTGCAGTCGCTTAAGACTTCAGAATCTTAATCACAAAATAGCGGTAAACCTGTAAATAAATTGTTAGAATATGATTATGATAATAGGGCATGAGAATATATGAGATCCTTAAATTATTAAGTTTCCACACACAGCTGGTATTTCACAATCAAGAAATGTCTTTATAGATATTTAAACATTAATTTTTACTTATACTAAAATAGTTGAGGCGCTTAATCTTTTAACAAGTTTTCAGCAGCTTGCTTTGGTCTACGGAATTATGATACGCTCGCAAAAGCATTTACGAAAATTCCAAGTGAACATTAGAGAGATTCTCGACTCTTTGACTTCTGTTAATTCATTTAGATAAGAATTCAATTTCCCGTTACCTGAATCGTCACAGTCTTTGCCCACGTGCTCTTTTCTCGATTTTATTTCCATTCCATCTAATTTCGCGCGATTTATTTACGCCCGAAGTTGGATATTGAATTGCGAGCCGGGCGATTCGGGTCCCCGCTAATTTCTTTCTCACAAGCGGAGACACCTTGCACAGATCTGCGTTACCTGCTCTTTGCTAAGCCCCGCTAGGCCCCGTCCTTAATGGGCGGCCATACATTATCGTAAATGAGGAAAGTTGGGCGCGGGATAGGGCGGCAATGGAGGGTTGCCCACGTGGCGCCAGCTGCGGAACTGCGCAGCTTCCAACTTCATAACCGCCGGCGAGATGGGCCAGACTGGTCATACACCTTCGAAATTTCCAAAGTGCGCCCTACGTTCGCGCGCGCCTCTTTTCTTCGTCTCTTCTTTTAGTACCGTGCGTGCCAAACTTTACTCGTTAAAGCTGCTCGATATCGAACGCATAAAAAGGATAACAAATGTTTCGTTAACTTTCCGGTAATCAACACGATCTTGTATGCTGCACATAAAATAATTGTATGCTGATACACTTGTTGAGGTTTTTATTTTGTTTTATTCTCTCTCTCTCTCTCTCTCTCTCTCTCTTTTTCTTTCTCTTTTTCTCGATCTTTTTCTCTTTCTCTTTATTTATGATATTATTTGATCTCGCATGAGCAAAATTTAGTTATTTAGTTACATTAAATCTGCAGTGAGGATTTGCCGCATTCTTAATGTATTCTCGACATTAAAACAAAAGTCGAGCCGCGCATATTCTATGGAATTTACACATTCCAGCATTTGCTACTTACAAAATGTATATCGCGTAAGAAATGTACAGCTGAAAAAAGAGAGAAAGAGAGAGAGAGAGATGCCAGAAAATTTTCTCAATGAAAAAGGTGTGGCATCGCGATGCAAAGTTGCCAGTTTAAAAGAGCGCGAGCGGCGCGGCGTTCCATCGCGCGCTTTATTATAATAAATCGTGCTCGTATGCGCATATTCGTATGATTATACGCGTGCCTGTGTGTACGCGGGCGATATAATAACGGCAGGACTGTAATACCTCGCGCTTCTCTAAGCGTTCGTACGAAGAAGGCACGTACTTGCGTATACATGCTCTTCCATCACGATCATCTTCTTCAGATCCCGGTCCCCTTACCCCTTGTCCTCCGTCTTTACGCCGTAAGAAGGATCCGAGATGGGCTCAGCCGCCATATGCCGCATATCGAAAGAAAGAGAGAGAGAGAGAGAGAGAGAGATGGCCATTAGCTCACGATTTCTATAAGATCTTATATTGATATACGTCTAATAGATACCGTCCGCTACCGCTTAGTCCGCCGCTTATGTCTGGAAATTACTGGTGGGATCTTTCCCGCTTCATACCCAGTGATCTAAAAGTATACTCGTTCTCGAAATCATATAGTAAGTCGGTAAAATTGGCGACGTTTTATTTTCTAATGTGAGAGGATCAATTTTGCAACTTTGTTTCAACGTTATACATTGCAAGTTATTCTTGCTCAGCTATTCTGATATACATGTATTACATATTAATGTAATTCCAAGTCTATGTTTTATATGGAATTTAGATATTCATGCTCTGTACGTAAATTTGATTATAGTTTGACTTTTAAACATAGTTACATGTTACCATGATACACGAAACTTCGTATATCTGAACCTATGAGATCGATATCGTCTGGTCCAAATGCGAACCTTTTTCATCCCATAAATACCTTTGATTCGCGAATATTGAGATAGAATAACGAGAAGGATCTATGACCGTTGTGTACAAATTTTGCCCGGAATATCCGGTCAAGTGAGACCGTTGTAACGGGACACCCTTAGAGTGAATACAATGCTAGCGTGTAGCTTTGCCCCAGGCCAGAGCGGAGAACTACCACGTTTCACGACGCCATTACGATTTGCCCGAGCGCTTGTCATGGATATGCTTGTGAAGCTGTTGAAGAAGGTGTTGCTCAATCTGCAATAACGCTTAATAACCTGTAATATACAGATTATGATCATTTCGGCGAGTTCCTTTGGAATCTCGGTATACAATTAACGTCAGTTTTATTAAATATTTATTTTATTATTTGTATTCTTAAAATTTCTAATTGGATTTCAACATCTTCTGAGAAAATACGAAGGGCTAGAGAAAATTTTTAAAGAATCTTTCGAAACATTAAAATATTTGTAAAGATACATATATGTTTCTGTAGATTTGAAAACCATGTGGTTTTATCTATGTTTAGTAAATTAGATATATGATGCATTAAGCTTGTGAAATGAGAACGTTGTGAACATATTTTCAGTTTCCACAGTTATCTGTGCTTTTGCCGTGTGAAAATCACGTCTATATATCATAATGCGTTTTCTGTCATGTTTTCCAAATCTATAATCTGCGATGCCGCAGTTTATCGAACATGGATCTCTGTAAGATTCCTCCTCTCGAATTTTTGCGAATTTCATTGCAAAATACGTTTCTCGCGTCTCTCATCGAGCGAGATCGCCCGCGGTTCGCGCCTTCGCCATGAGTGGAAATTGGTTCCTCTCCTCGTCTTCGGGTCTAGCAACTTTAATCTCGCGCCAAAATCGATGCGCTCTCCGCCGCCGCGTCGTCCCGACAGGACGGGTACATTGATTTACCTCGTGAGCGACAGGTTTATTACTCCGGCGCGTGTACGAGCGCACCCGCATGAATAAAACCCGAGTCGTACGACTCGCCGGGATTGATTCGGGGCCCCGGCGCGGCTCCTCTCGCGAAGGTGGAATCGGGTATCCCGCCGCGGAAACGCGCTCGTATAACTCTGCCCGGAGATCCCGAGATTGAATTCCTGCGTTTTTCCTTTCTTGAGTCGCTCGTAAAATCCATAATGGTAACGTACGCCATGGCTGCTACTGATCTTGTCTGTTTCTTTCACGATTTTCTCCACCACGATAAAAGTGGAATTGAACGCTCGAAAATTCGCGACGGTCGACGGCAGTCGAAATGTCCTTCTCTTCGGCAGAGAAACTCATTGGGAATTGTTTAAATATTACCCGCAACTTAAAATAGTAATTGTAATGTTGAGATTGTTTCTGAAATCACATTATTTAAAAATTATTTACTTATATTCTCTACTTATTTTATTATCAACGGAAATTGGATGATTGTAATTTATTCTATTCGATCGTAATTTATTCTATTTTTGGCATTAAATCTTGACTTTAAATTGGATTTCCGCTAAGGGCAAATTTATAGGTATAAATGCAATTTAATTTTCCTTCAACTGCATATCGATCTTCATTTCAAAATTGAAGGTATTCGCAAGCGTGACACCTCGTGCGAGTCGCGCGATTCAACGAGGAATAAAACCGCGGGAAACTTCTCGCTCGCGGAAGAGCAGGTTAATTTCGGCGGCGAATTTCATATTCGGAGCGTCACGGGCAAACGACTCTGCCAGTACCGTATCACCACAGTGTTCAAGAGGTGGCCCTGACAGTGACACGCGGTCGCGACGGAAAAGCGTAAAACCCGCGCGAAAATCCACGCTTGATCGCGAGCGCGAGCGAGTACCGGGCGGCAATCACGTCGCCGCAGTTGAAATTGGCATTTTGATTGGGGACGAGACAAAAATTGCGGTCGCTCGAGGATACACGTCGCTGTTGAAACGCGTTCTTCAACGTCGACGTTTCGCTTCAAATGCAGAGATCTCCGTTTAGGATCTCTGTGTGACTTCCGGCTTCAGCGCGTATCAAAAGCAGACGGTACTTGGTATTCGAGAGCGCGGACATCGCTGAGAGCGCATGACACTGCGTGTGTCGTACGTTTTCAAATCACTATACTTGGAAAAACAATCAATCGACGATGAGTTTTAGGAGAGATTTGCCTTGATTAAACAACATTTGATTGTTTTCAATATGTACTTAATACGTGATGAGATATATTAAAAAAAAGACTAAGAATTTATATTAATTATAAAAATTTATATTAATTTAGTTATAAGGTTTCTTTCCTTTTTTCTTTGCTATTGTTACAGCTTGTTCTTACGCTATTCTAGATGATGCGAATTTTTAGATACCTTTTGCACTTTTCTTATTTGAGAGCTTGCGTGCGATACCAGTATGTATTACGTTCTGAAAAAGGCCGTGCATTTACCAGCAGTCCCGCGAGACGCGATAACGAAGCGCGTCTGCTTTTGTCGAGAACCGAGATCCTCTTCGAGTTCGTTGATCGTTCGACTGCGTCGACAATCGCGACTCTGGCATACGAGTATTCGAGGTGAAACGGATCGCCCGGAGACATTCTATCGAGACTCGTCGTCATCGTACATCGTGGTTTCGCGAATGTCGATTGCCCGCGACGCACGTTGATTCGAGACTCTTTCGAGGCTTTTCATCGCAACACTTTCGTCTAGGGCTCTTTGTGCAGTTTAAGGGGAACCCCGCGCAACCCAAGACAATTCGCTCCGAAGGTGGTTTCGAATTTCATCCCCCTCCTCGTCTATGAAGCTCCCAGCTCGCCGCCAACCCAATCCGAAATCCGTTTCCTCCGTGAAAATCGAGGGCGCCTCTCAAAGGCGACCCGACCTTCATCGATTGCCGGGAAAAGTTGATCCGGGCTTTTCCTCCTTTGAAAGCGAGCGACACCCTGCCGCGATCGTCAACTGTATTGGGTAAACTAGAAATGTTACTTCTGGCGCTAGTCTTTTATCTGCGATATTTGGAGCTCAAAAAATAAATATCGATGATTTAATATTTATTAAATCAAGGCAAAGGCCAAAACGGGTTAAAGAATGTAATTTTTATGAAGTTAGATCGTGTTGTTATAAACATTCGATAATTAACTGGCAATCTCTTATCGGAGTCTAAGTCAAGACTAATTAATACTGTCGGCTATTATCGCGACTCTGCAAAATAATTTATTGTCACGAAAATGATGATGACAAAAATAACATTCTGAAACGACTGCAAATGATGTAAAAAACAAGACTTTTTGTATTTCACGAATGAGGAAAGATCAGCTGGTTAGCCAGGCTATGTCGGAGCCGCTGTCGGAGACAGAGGAACATCCTGTGAAATCGTAGCAACTCTTTAACAATCCCTGCGGCGCTTCAATTAATGGGACTGGCAATTATCCGTTATTTAAATGAGACCTTTCAGAAACGAGCGTGTTTTATGCTCTGATTACAGCACAAAAACTATGAGAGACTATAAAAATTTAAAAATCTTTTTACATAAAGTAAAATGAAGTAGGGAAATTGAGACATATTGTCGAGTAACTATAATGACATTATGACAATGTAATTATTTTATAATAATACAATTTCTTTGTACGCTAATAAAATTTAACTGTAAAAATAATTAAAAATTAGTAAACATTTATTTAGTTATCAGAAAATTAAAAAAAAAGAGTAATTAATTTTATCACATGAGATAATTATTGTTATATTACAAAACATATTACTATTTTACTTTGTTTTATCCTTTAAAATATATTCTTAAAATGTTGTGATATAAGAAATTTAATTATAATATTTTATACATATTAATTTTTTCAAATTATTAGTTAAGTTTTTCTTAATGTTTTATGGTTTTTAACTATTTCTTTAGAAACTTGTATGCTATCTTGTGTAATATCTTTTTATGTACTAAAATTTTTGAACTTATTATATGAATTGTCCACGTAACTTTTACTTCATTTATAGACTTTTATATACTACTGTTCTCTCGTAAAAATTAAAATTCTCAAGATAATATTATATATGTAATACAGTTTGCAATGTAAATCATTTTTCATCCGAATACAGTGCATGTTGAACATTTACAAGTTAAAAGATTCGATTTTACCAAGAGTGAAAATTCTCGTCGCAAAATAACCCTTCTAATCGTCGACGACGCCGCTCCTCACGAGGTATCCAGGATTTTGCACCTTCCTCTCCGCCCCTTCATCGCGACAGTTGCAACTACGTCCGGGTGCAAAGACGGAGAGACGCGGGAGCCTCATTTAAATAACAGATAATTGCTGGTCCTGTTAATTGAAGCGCCGCGGGGATCGCCGGGGCAGAAGAGTTACCCAAGATTTTGCGCGCCGCTCTTCCGCCCCCATCGTTGTTCTTCATCTCTTCCTCCTCGTCGTTGTCGTTGCCGTGTCTTTCATTGCGCGCTCGAGTTAGTTAATGCGGGGCTCGTTTTACGACGACAAGTGTATATGCTTTTGTCGTCAGCTGCGACGCGTCTCGGCACTCATTACGCCGCCTCGACTTTGCCTCAAAGCACCGTTGTCGTCAACCGTGTCACGATCGAGAAGCCCGCGAATGAAATAACAACGCAGACCGATTTACGCCGTTATTGCGCAAGATTATTTTTTGAAATTTTCGACCAGCTGTTACGCATTATTCCACTTTCTCTGATTTTATGGAAGAATGTAGAACGCTTCTACATACAATTCGACGATAAATATTTATATAAAAAAAGATATTATATTTGTATACATTTGTATTTGTATAGTAATATACATATGTATTTTTTAAAGAAAAGCCGTAGCAATATTTCATTACATTTCAGTTACATTCTCTCTTGTTATATCAAATATGAAAAAAATAAAGTTATTTAATATCGTTAAATTTTTATTGCGTAATTTAATAATATATAACATCAACCGGTTGCATTATAAAATTTTAAAAAAATAACGTGGATTCTTCGAAGATACTAACATAATAAAGATAAAACGAAGACAATATAACGAAGATATAATGTAGATCACAAAGATGGCATTTTACATTATGCGATATTTAATAATATGTATAAATTATATATCTAACATATACTGAACTGATTTCAATTTCAGAGAAAACAAAAAATTATTTTATTGTTTTATGTAAAATGTGGTATATGAACAAAATTTTGTAATACTAAAAGAGAGAGAGAGAGAGAGGGGGGGGGGGGAGGAATTAAAAGCTAAACCTAGTTTTTTTCGAAGAAATAACACATTGCGAAGAAAAAAGACATTGCTGTTACGATATTGATTATAACATTAACACAGTGCAGTGCATCATATGGATGAATTGAAAAAAGAGAAGGAGATATGGTCTGGGTTTCCATCCCTTTCGCTTCACCATCGTCCTCATCGTCGACGTTCTTGCAGCCTTCACTTTCGTGAACCATCCTTGTCCATTCTCCCTTCTCTTCTTCTTCTCTCATCCTTCTTCCTCCTTCCGTCGTAGACTCCCTCCGAAGAGGGTTGACAGCATAAGCTCTGATCTGGCAAGCCCGGTTCCGACAGCAGTTCTCAAACGCATGAATTTTTAATAAAATCACCTACGCCAGACACCACGTACTTTATTCCTTCCCTCTCTTTCTTTCTCCCTCTATTTTGATTAATATAGAACTCTGACAGCTCTAACTGGTTGATAGTAATTCACTCTTTCACGAGAATCGATTGCATAGCCTTGCTACGGTTAACGATTTTTATCGTACTCGATAACTCGACCGCGATATCGAATCTCGATGAATTCACGGATTTTTCACGCTTTCACGTCTAATTGACGGCGTATTTGTTCTGATTGGATGATTATTATTTACATTAATCGTTAACATCGTTAGTAACAGAAGCAGCAGACGGATTTGATTTCATCAGGATTTTGGGTGACTGCATTTTAATTATTATTTGCAACTTTTACAAAAAACTTTTACAAAAAAATATTTTTAAATACATATGTCACAAAAATCGAAAGATTTTTTTATATAGAACACAGTACTGTAAAAAAAAAGTTTTTCCATTGTTGATTAGAAACATTTATTTTAATATTATTTGTATTATTCAGTGAATTACTTGAATGACGTCAATAAAAGAGAATAACTAGAAATGTTTTTCCAAGAAAGTGAGGTCTTAACGAATGGTTTTTCTTGGATAATATCTTGCATCGAGTTCATATTAAGATATCATACATAGTTTTACTAAATCGTTTTCTTTCTATTTGTGACAATTTTCATTTGAGAGAGTTCGTTGATTCTACCACAATGCAATATTATTGCTGACATTACGTTATCGCAGTCAGACATCTGTCTGACTATTCCCTCTGAAGGATACTTGGCAATTTTCATTTGCTCATGTCAAATCGCTGCCAAGCACATTTTGTTTTTCTATCTTTTACAATCAAAGCAAATGCTAAAATTTTAACATCCAGAAATATATTTAGCCAGATTTAGTCGTATATATATTAAATAATTTAAAGTATACATTTAAAAATTAATCTCATAATTTTAACTGTTTGTTTTGTTTAATTTAATTAATGATAATTTCGAATTCTGTAAACATATACCTTATCTACAAAAATAATTTTATCGTTGAAAAATTGAAGGGGCGATTAGTCTGTTGAGAGAGAAATAAGTCCGTTGAATTTGATAAATCAGATTCGTGTCCTTGAGAATTTTAAAATTTTCCTTTAGTGAATTTTCCCTTTGAAGATTTTCCTTTGACAAATTAAAAATTCAAGATTTACTTTAATTACGCATATTGTCGCAATATCTTAGTCATTAAGCGGATTTTATTAAGCATAGCGAACTTTGTGACAATTGTATTAAAAATATAACTTATGTAACACATAGCATATATGTTATACAGCTTATAAATAAAAATGTAAGGCCTTGCCAATATTTCATACAATTATACAAACAATTCGATGTTTAACGGCTGCAAATGTTTCTTGTATTAGATTTCAATGCGTAACGATTTATTTGAAAATGTAATTTACTTTAGTATTCAGAGTATTTACTAGTATACTCTAAATATTTACTAGCATTTAGAATACAACGAGATGTACAACACTCGAGATTACATTTGAATTCTCTTTGATATCGACACGTTGGCTCCTTCGATGGTCGAGTCCGATACATCACGTCATATCGCGTTGTAATTAAATTGCGATACATTTGCAATTGTAATGCAATAATGTGCAGCAACAATCAGCACGCTATAACACGACAACGTATCGCGACGTTGTATTTCCCTCCCAGAATTGATATCGTTCATGTTTGGACGGCCGCGCGGTATGTATTGCTTCTATTATCATAATCGCGGCTAAGTTGTAAACAAACAAATACGTTATTTAGATCGCGTTACAGCGCGCATTTCATCCCACGTGATTTCAGGAAGCGCAATTACATTTTCATCATTACATTTAATTACAATTTCGTTTCTTAATTAGATTTGTTTAATGCTGTTTAATTACAAACTCGTTTAATTATACGCTGTTGGAAATTTTATCATCATTCGTCATTGTTACGGTATCTGTTTGCCATCAGTTAAATATTCAGGATGTCTCGCTCGATTTATAATCGATTTTTGCTTTGCGTGAGTTTGCAATAAAACCCTCAGAAAAATTCAGCACATAAATTTGAAATAAAATGTTTAATTTATTTGAGATTAGCAAAGCAGCATATTTTTGTTATATGCCATTGTATGAATGCTTCATTCTGAATTTTAAATATCTCTCTCATTAAGGCTTCCATGTCAACTTTTGCTCGGGAAAAATTAACTTTAAATATGTTAAATAACGTGTAACGAAAGTTCCACGCGTTGAAGCTGCAATATTCCGCATATTCCGGCAATTTTGGGTAATAAAATTCTCGTCGCGCACGTTTACATAAATACAAATAGCAAGATAAAAAAATCTAGTAAATCCATGAAACAAGAGGAGCGATACGTGTGCGAAATATAAAATCATACGGCAGATCCACTCCGACAACCGAGTACGGCAAGAAATATAGCGCCGATATTTACGTATTGGGTGGTTAAACGGAGTGCATCGTCGAGTTTATTTCGTGGAGAAGGAATCGATCTTACGCGCGCGCACGATATTCCTTAACTTTCCGAAACGGTCGTCGCGGTTTCTCTTTTTTCTCCCGTAAGGAGGACGAACTAGCAAGAACGGTGAAGAAAAAGTATCATGGGGAGGAAGAAGAAAGAGGGAGGGCAAAGCAAAGTTTTGCAGCGAACTCGCTCTCGTCGACGATTCATGGACTCAGCGCGATCTCATCTTAAAGATTACATCGAGCAGACTATAACGAACCGGCCTTTTTTTTCTCGTGGGGACTGGTTCAATTCCCTGCTCTACCCTTTATGATATCGCTTTTCCCGCCATCCCCGATCTCTATCCCGTCTGTCTGCTGAAGGCCGAGGGAGGGAAAGTTCGAACTGCTCTTTGATGACGATGCGTCGCCAAGTCGCCGCGGTGCAGCTTTATTTTATGGGCATCTCGTAATGTTGATATTGATTGAGATTTCTCATCCTCAAATGCCGATGAAAAAGGGGACAGTCGAGAGAAGAGAGATCTCACTTCTACCACCTGGTTATTTCTCGAATCCCTCGATTCGACATAAGATTCTCTTTTCACGGATAATGTAAATTAGTTTTCATAAACACGTATTTGCTTTTGTATACAATGAATTTGATTTCGTTAATCCAAATATGGAAAATTTAAAAGTTATAAATTGGAAACTTTACAATGTGAAAAATATGAGAGATAACAAACGTCTCTTAAAATGTTAAAATAATGTAATACTGAAGCATTGGAAAAAATAACAATAAAATATTGTCACCGGCAATGTCCCGTGAAAAATATTATCGTTGAAATATGAAACGGAAAAACTATTTAAGTTTTGGGGATACAAAAGTAAAACATTATTTTGTATCCGAAAAAGTTTGCTGATTGTAAATCGATGTGACAATTATGTCTTAGTTCATATACGTACATTGATCGCACGTTGTGTCCACCATCATCAATCATCAACCAAGTAAAACGAAAACGAATTAACCATTAATCACCGTTAACTGAAGTTCCTATAAAGCGTGAAAATTTCGAGGATCGATTTCTCGCGAACGGCAAAGTGTGACGAAATGAAATAACAGACGAGCGATAGAAAAAGGGACATGTCGATGGAAGAACGAAAGCAAGGAGCACGTATTGTTAAAAACGTGGGCATATGGCGTCGAAATGAGCCACTGGGGAAGAGCGCGAGCAGAGTTTGTCGTGCACATTCGTGTTTACAGATTCACCCCTCCGTGACGTTTGTTCATTGTGCATCGCACGTTGCACTCTTGCCACCCTTAACGCGTTCGTTGAGGCGCGAGGATCGCCTCGCTGTTTTGAGCGATCGAGAGCAAAGACAGGTTGACAGACTTCGCGAATAACTCGAGGGGTGGTCCTAAGACTGATCGCTGTTTTTTTATATAAAATAATTTATTTAAGTTATTTGAGTCTCGAAAAAGGAGCTAAGGATTTTGCCACGATCATTTTGCTTACTGAAATATCTTTGATATTTTTTACATTATTTTTTTAAATAATAACAGACATTGATGATAATGGACTTTATATATTTATAACAAAATTTATATGACATAAATGTATTCTTTCTGTGCGTATACGTAACTTTCTAATTTAAAATAATATTAAGTATTTTAAAAACTTTGATTGAAATTATTTTAGCTGGTAAAAAAATGAAGATAACATTTAATGTATATTTCTAAATTGAAACGATAAAATTGACAATTGTTTGGAACATCGGATATCAATTATTGTGTACCGAAACATCGGTGTGGCTAAATAAATATTTTATTCGATAAACACGATAATCGTTCGTTTTCTCGTGAATCAAACATCAATGTGTGGTGCATTAATATGTTTTATTATCGCGCGTCCTGACAAAAGATGCGTTTGCATCAAGTCAACGCCACCCTATAGGCGATGCTGGTTATGTACGTTAAATGCACATCCTGGAACAAATTCATCCACAAAAGGCTCATTAACGCTCTCGCATTTAACCCGACACGAAGCAGAAAATTTATTTACATTAACTCTTTCATGCAGGATGACCACGTATTATTCTGCGAATTAATAGAGAGAAACGTGTCATAAAAAAACCAATAATTAAATACAAAGTATTCTTGTACTAATGAAAATATATTAAATACACAGAATAGATACGTTTGTTAATAATGGGTAATATTTATCGTTGAAAGTTCAAATGATTTTCTCACTGGGCACGTTACGTTACATGAGATAAAATTTTCGAATGTTGATTTACTCGAACAAAGTATTCGTAAGTACGCCCATGAAAAGCGTACACTTCCTCTAATTGTCTGTTAAAATAAAAATTGCGAGATTTCATTTCCATTCTATGTAATTTTCTTTCTGCGTGACCAATTGAAAAATGAAAAAGGTATTTATTAATATCCGGAATGCCCATCCATATAAATTTTTCCCTTTTCCGGTCAGATTTGTTCGAATCCAATATTAATTATAAAAATATTCTTCACATATCTCGGCCGCGATGCGAAACCAGAGCATCGAGATATCGATATCAAGAAGAAAATTATTCCAATGTAAAAAATTAATGTAAACAAAACACAATAGTAATGTAAAAATATTTAAATTTAATAAAACACAAATTTTAATCACATCTATTAAATATAATTAATTTCATATTTTTTTCTATGTGAAATATCTGCATTATATAAGATTCACTAAGATTCACAAAGACTTTTCTACTTTAAGAAAACGATCATCAGTTACATTTGTTTCGTTGAACGATAGCTGCCATTTCTTAACGAATGCTTGCTCGCGGAGATAAATACTTAATTACCATCCTATCCGCAGATTGCTAATCGCGAAAGAGACGGAAAATAAAGTTAAAATGGATTTTTACAGTAGGAGATAGACGTGTCCCGCGATTGACCAACGTGCAAATAACTTTTATAAAACTATAATATTTTGTCTAGCATATTTCAGCTTGTAAGGACCTTTAACTTTTTGTTAAACTCGACATAAAAGGTCTGTTCTTTGTCGCTGCAAAGCGAGAGAAGTGATCTTTCCAAACACTCCTATATTTTAAACGCGACTTAACTGGTCTGCACTAAAACTTTTTTGCTAAATTTCAAATATATGTATCATCCATTTCAAATATTCCATTTTAAATATTATGAGTACATTAGTTTAGCTATAAAGAATGAATCTAATGCTTTATGATACATACATGGAAAGAACGGTTTTGCTGAAGTATTTAAAAATTTAGCTAAATACGGATCTGAACATAATTTTGTTATACGCTCAAGCTGGTTGCTAGAATATCAAAACTTTTTGTAGCATTCTCCATTATGCTTGAGTTTTCTATATAATTATTTTAATGGTTCAAAATTATTTTCGGATCTGTATCTAAATTTTTTAATGCGTCAGCAAAACCGTTCTTTCCATCATTTTTTAACATAGTTTTTAAACACAATGCGTGATTAACAAATTATATTTTTAGAATCTTCAAATTTTAAATAATAAAAATTTTTTTATTTGTATTAGACCCGCCGATTAGATTAATTGAGATGTAAATATCGATTTTGTTGATTTATAAGCAGTAATTTGGATCTTTAAATCTCTAAGCGTTAAATCTCTTCGAATATTTTTATAACAAAGACGTGTAAAAGTCTTAACAGTTTCTTATATAAAAAAATCAAACATAAATTGAAAAATATTATAAACATTTATAAGGATATAAAAACGTATTAGATTATTAAAATATATGTACCTACACAGAAAGAACAGTTTTGCTAAAAGATCTAAAATTTTAGCTCAATACAGATCAGAAAAATAATTTTATTGAACTATCAAAATAATTATGTAGAACGCTCAAACTAATTGCTAGAATATTAAAATTTTTTACAGTATTGCTCATTATTTTTAAAGTTCCAAAAAAATTATTTTGATGGCCTAACAAAATTATTTTCAGATTTGTATTCAGCAAAATTTTAGATCCCTCAGCAAAATCATTCTTTCCATATAAATAAGATTAAAGTTAATGTTTTATGATAGACTTTATAATAGAGTTTTTTCATTAAGGATATAACGCTATCTTAAAAATTTTATTTCTTATCATAAAAGTTTTTCATTGTTTTTATTGAAATTTTATTAGTTGATTAGTTAAAATAATTGATGTGCATGCAAAGTGCATAAAAATCATTTACAGTTGCAATTAAAACGTAGATGTCCGATTAATTTTAAAATATTAAGTGTATAAAACTGTCAATTTCTTTCATAATTTTTTAAGGAGATTCACAATAAATCCGCGTTTGCGATAACTGGCTGTGTTCATTTTCCTCGCAAAGCATCTAATTAACAACATCACGAAACAAGTGTGCATAATCAACGCCTTGAGTGTTGCTCGTCGAGCGCGTAATCCTCTCGTGAATGGTCGTTTACGTCGCGCGCGTACGTGCAATTAGCGAGCGTATTTAAATGGAATATAGCAATGCAACTCTTGAGAATCCTCGTCATCCTTTCGGCTTTTGTTGTATCCACCGGCGAACTCGCGCCACAAGCATGCATTCGTTTAAACGATATTTGTCTAGAATAATCATCTTTCAACACTGCGAAGTTACTGACAGCTTGATAGCTTTCTGGCCTTGTAAAGTTTCCCCTTTTGAAATACCAATATCGTAGAATATTCCACAAAAATGGCGTCTACATCTCGACTTTTACGTTTTCTAAAATTGAAAATCGATCGCGTTTAAAGTATAGAAGCGATTGGAAAGGTCGTCCCTCCTGTAAAATTCTGAATGAAGCAATAATTCTTCTCATTCAATTTTTGGTTTAATAGATTTCGGAAAACAATTAATATAAAAGTCAGTGAAAGTGAAAGTGAATGCTGAATCTAAAATGCGATTTTTTTTCCCCCGTTTTTATTTTCGTTATCGGAGTAAAAATAAAATTCGCGATGACTAATCGCAGATAGACCGCACGGCAAATTGCACCGAGACGTGACTTCGTCCTTCCGTTTGCTGGCCGCCAGTATTCAGTTCGGTTATACAAGGAGATCGGAGCGCCTGGTATCAAAGGAATTGTAAAATAGGCCAAGAACCGACTCATATATACGAGTTTTCCCCGCTACGTGTTGATACGCGCAAGGCTCGATGTATTATTCATATAGGACCGCGCCCGCGGGGCTATACCCCGTTTCTCTCTGATCAGGAATGGATCATCCATACAGTCGACACACTCGCGACTGATGAAAAGTATCCGGAATATCCAAAAAATGTCATTTTTTTCGGAAGTAAGAAAACGTACGGAGAATTGATCTTGTTGCTTCTTGGTAGCCACATATGGATTATAATATGGAGGATATGGCTTTTCTTCGCTTTATGATAAAATTTTGATCAATTTACATTTCGTGTAAAGCAGAACTTGTTAATTAATGTTTAGTTTAATAATCTTTTAGATGTAAATTTAATTTATTGAAATATATTTCTATTTATATCTTTTTGTCGACACGTATGATAAAGTTTCGTTCGATTAATATTTCATTTAAAGCAAATAATTTTCTTTCAATTCATTCTTCGTTTATAAAACCAATTTGAGCTCGCGAAAGGCTTCAGCTTGGTCCTTGGACCGCCTTTCCAGCTCCTCTTGCCAGTTTTAACGAAGACTCATCTCGAGGATCGCGCAAGTGAAGCGCTAAGTGACGATCGCTTTTTTCGAAAAAAAGATTCGAATCGGGTCCCTTGATTATTTGCAGCCGGCGCGTAATGACGCGAGAAGAAGGTCGAATAATTAATCTTCGAGAGGAGGGAAAGGATGACGGGATAAGGAGAACGATAAGAGAGAGAAAGGCTAGATAGAAGGAAGGATGACATGACGGAAGGAAAAAAGCGAGGAATCCGCTCTTCTACGATTTCTCTTTCTCGTTTTCTCTTTCTTCCTCCGGAAAGTTACATTTCCGTTGAGAGAGCCGTCAGAAGGGTAGAGGGTAAAGGAAAAGACGAGGGGTATTGACAATCCTTTAGTCGGTACTTAGCAGCACTTTTTACTCCTTTACGAACACTGTTCGCCGTCCTGGCGCCGTCTTCGGTTCATTGTGCTGATACGAACGAGAGTATCCTTGTTGTATCAAAGAAATGGATCGAGATATTTGTATCGATAATTATATCGATATAAATATACGGAAAGCTTATAACACTGCAAAATTGCAAAAACATTATCAGATCTGAATATAGTTTGTATTTATTTCTTTCTTCGATAAACTTAAAAATGTTTAATTTATTTAATTTCCAAAATTGTTCAATGTCGTATATCTAACAAGACCGATTGCATATTATTTTAATTATATCTTTTTCAAAAATATTAAATTTATGTTTGCTATTTGATTAAAATTATTTTTTGAAGTTAAAACTTTCTAAGTTCGTGAATTCGCTTTTCTGCGAGTTAATTCGCCAAGATTGCAAAATAAAGATTTAATCGGCCCTGAGGAGAGAGCGAGTGGTCTTTGAGGAGCAATCGCTCACAGCGGCAACTCGATTCGCGTAGAATGGACCCGCAGTTTGCGAGAGCGATCGATGCAAACGAGCCACCGATTGAGCTGCGGATAGAAAAGATGCAATAAAGGAAGCGGCAGCCGACAGAAAAGCGGAGGCACGCGCATCTTGCAGGAACAGGATCACGTTGATCTAAGTGGATGTCCTTTTCCTCTTTGTCAGGCAATCGATACTCCCTAGAGATCCGCTTGATCAAGTACAGCCCTAACGTAGGGATTTGCTGAGCGTGTACCGGAACGCATGGTCCCTTTTACGCCCTCGGAGAACAGTGTGACGAATCGTTAAGATCCCATCCTCTCTTCCCTGCACGATTATTGGCGCACCATTCAGTGTCAAATACATGTCGGATTCGTTTATTACAGCGTTAATTTGAAATATCAATAGCCGCTTTATTAATTTGAATAACGATTAAAGTATATTATTTGGTAAAATGGACTATCATCGGTATCGTCATGTTGGAAATAAAACATAATTCGAAACATCCTTTTAATGATGATGTAAATATTATCCATGCCTTTAAAAATTTTGTTAGTAAGTCACAAGTGAAAACAATATATAATTTTATATTGTATCGTTTGACATTTCAAATATTTTATCAGAAGAAATATCTACTTTTATAATAATATAAATGCTATTTATTTTTTAGATAAAATAAGGAATAAAAGTTTTTAGTCGCATTGTAAATATCTATTTAGCAAAACGTTTTTGTATAAATCTTTAATACTTTTTCAATTGTTTTATAAACTTTTGTAATATATTAATTACGCTCGCCAATCGAATGCAGAATAATGAAATAGTGATGGTTGTCCACGTCACTTCAGGTTGTCAAGTTATCAACATTTTCAATACGCTTCTCGCGCGAGTATTCCTCACTGACTGTAAGGCAGAATAGGGAATAGAAAGAAGGGCCGCGATGCACAGTATCGACAGCAAGCCCCCTTTTCAGGAATTCTTCTGAAGGCCCATTGGGAGAACCTTCTCTATCTATCGCGCTGATTCAGAAGGGCATCGAAAGGGATTCTCTCCTTGCCATATCCGTGATCCTACATGAGTAAATATAACTGAATTATGGCATAAATCAGCTTTTTATTTTCGTTCGTGCGTTTCATTCGATACGCGAACTCAGCCTGTATGGGATATATAATACATAACGAAAAAAATATGTATGTGATAAAATTTCATCCATAAAAAAATTTATTAGAGCTCATTTGAATTTAACACTTTCTTTAAAAATGAAAAATTTTTTTATATTTTTTAAAATAAATTTTGAATTGAAAAGAATTGATAGAAATTGTATGTGAAATTAAATTGAAATACAAAAATTGACTTTAATATTTATATAAGTTTCTTTTATTTTTAATTTTTTGATGTGCTAATTTATGTGTTTGTGTGTGTGTGTGTG
The DNA here is from genome assembly GCA_037157785.1 of Cephalotes varians. Taxonomy (NCBI): domain Eukaryota; kingdom Metazoa; phylum Arthropoda; class Insecta; order Hymenoptera; family Formicidae; genus Cephalotes; species Cephalotes varians. The sequence goes on along the minus strand of JANQDE010000038.1, from coordinate 954,952 downwards.
TGTGTGTGTGTGTGTGTGTGTGTGTGTGCGCGCGCGCGCGCGCGTGTTATATGTGTGTATGTGAAATGTGAAAAAATGAATAAGGAATAATATCCCATATTTTGAAAAGAAAAAAGAGGTTGAAAATAAATTCTAAATAATTCCTTTTTATTTTACTTTTTATTTTTGTGAAGAAATAACTCATTAACCGTTGATTTGCTGAAAAAGGTATGACATTTTTGAGTTAACTAATAGAGCGCTCTGAAATATACTCTAGACTTTTGTATCTTATTTTTCATTCGCCAGATAAGACCGTTTACGACATTATAACCTTTAATATTTTAAATCGTCTGACGCGGCAAGCGAGATGTATGTTTGTTGCAAACTCCCGGAAAAATTATGGCGCAAATATCCATGATGTATTATCCGCATCTGCGTGGCAGTCGACTGTTGTATTCATAGCGGATGGCGGCTTTATAGTAGCAAACAACTAGAGTATGCCAGAACTGTCTCAGCTGCGCTGTAATAGACTGCTATCATGACCTGGTTTAGAATGATAGTTCCGAAACTCCCTCTTGTCAAGCTTATCGCGGTGGCCAAGGAGGATTATACCTGGCTCCTCTCCGATAATTCTGACATTCATTCTACTTAGAACTGTTTTCCGTTCCTCTAAAGTTCCGCGCCCCATCGGGTATTTTGTGAAAACAATCGTGAAATAACAAGGCGGCAGAACGTTGCGGTGTATGTAAATGAGAACGATGTTGAAGCCGTGTAATATCGTGAATAGAAAAATGTATTGAAATACGAGAGGATATCGAAAAACGAGAAAATAGATAATTAATAGAATAATAGTATTTATTGAAACTGCAAAAACGAGGTCTCGCAATAACGAGATATAAATTGAAATCGCATCTATAAGCGAACTTTGTGATCCCAATCTGGCATATCGGAAATTGCAATAAAAATATTTTAATATGCTGGTATCATACATATTACACGCACACACATATTTGCAATATTATAAATTTTACTAGTATCTAGAATTTAATATATAGATAGACTAAAAAAATTGCATTGAAATTTTAAAATTATAAATTATTATAACATTGTAACTTTAATATATATAAAGATTATAAGATAAAAATTTGAATGATAAGCTTCCATTAATTTAAAATATAAAAATAAACAAACATAACAATTTTTATAAAACCAAAATGCCAATTTATTTAAAAAATTACATAAAAATGATCTATAAGTTTTGCACTTATATAAATAAATATATAAATATATAAAAATCTTAACACGACGAAAGCTTAGTATGATAATAAGTTTCTAAAATATTGATGTTACATAATTTCTGAGACTTACAAAGATCGAATTTCAAAATGGATAAAATTCCTAGATGCCAAAGTAATGAAATATCAATAACAACAATCTATAAAAGGATCGGTTGATCGCATCGCTAACACTCTGGAATTGATTTCGCAGAGCATAGCCTGGGAAGGAGCTTCTATCGCAAATATTCCGAGGTGATTCAGAAAGGGATGCCTTTTCCATTCGCTTCCACCTTTCACATGTATCCCTTCTGATCTGCGTAGAGGGCGGCAAAGATGGACTTCGCGGGATTGCCCGCGGTAGATTTATTCGCCGTTGCTCCTTGCACAGTTCTTACAAGTGCGTTCTCCTTTGGAGGCTCGAGAAATAGGAGCGGGAATTGTAGGAGAGAAGATCGACATCCATCACCCGGTTAACCGGGGATAAGAGCAGCCTCTCGATGAGCTATCGGCGGCGTGCGATCCTCCACTTAGGAAAATACAATTGGATGGTCGAAATAAATTCTCGTGGCCGCTCGTAAGCCTCCCCCTAACGTCGTTTCTTTTCACAGTATTTGTTTTCCGAAGTTGGAACCGACGATGTCGGTATATCACTGGAGTTCGGCTCGGAGTTCAATTCGGAAGCGGAAAGATAAAAATACTCGATAAACTAAAGGAACGAGCTCGCACGGACGTTGTCGAAAGCGAGAACGATCGTCAATTACAGTAAACTACGAGAGATGTGTCAAAGAGATTGCCATCTCATGATAAATCTATCATACCTGTGTATAATTTAGAAAAGTGTCCATTTTTAGATTTCCACAATATGAAGAAATAATAAACTACTTTTTAAGCAATTTGAGATATCTGATCAGTAATTGTTATTTACTTTGAATAATTAAATGTTAAAAAACCTCTTTATCTTTCCACATATAGTAATTCTTTAAAAATATTCTTTTGATATATTATCAAAGTTATCCCTCTAAATCGAAATTCATTTTTCTACCGAATCCGCTTCAATCCGCCAATCGTCAAACAAAACCACTTATACCCAGCATCGATCGCATTTACCAGTTATTGGGAGGAAAAATCTCTCACCGAAGAGATCTCCACGAACGAGTCAACGAGAAGGACACGGATCGTAGAATGAGCGAACAACAGCGACGAGAGAGAGTCAGGAAGGGGAGAATCAGACTCTCGGGCCGAATCAGCGTTTATCGCCCCAACAAGCCGGCTTTTAATGGGCCGCTCGAAAACTGGGCGAAATAATCCGCGCCCCCTCCAGTCAGCGGGGATGTCGACCGAGGGGTTTAGGGAAGGCAACGAGCCAGAGGGGCGACTGCGAACCCTCCGAAGCCGACGACAATACCTTACGGTTCGGCGCACTCTCGGCTTCGAGATCGACGGGCTCGAATTCGAACAGCGCGGCTCGATGTTGCGTTCTCTGTTTAAACTAGACACGTGGCCCCGTTTACGCGGTTCGAAGGGCGATGCAGGCGGTTCGTTTGTATGCGCGCCAGCCTTTGAAAACCAAAATCAAATACATTATTCGATCGGCGCCCGCGGGATCTTCCTATTGTTGGCCGCTGTCAGCCTGGAAGAGATCGCGTGACTTTATTGGCTGGCTAACAATCGCTACTGTCATCGCCGTCCTACAGTTAACGCTTTCCTAATTAAGTGTCTTACGGAGACGCACTAAATATACATGATTAGCACGTATATTATTATTTAAATATGCGTGCAACAAATAAAATTAATATTGTTAATATATTTTCAAACCTCGCATTTATTGTAATAATATTTAGTGATGCAACGCAACAATTATTAAAAAGATTATTAGATTACAATTTTTAAATAAACATATTTTTTATTTATATATTAGGATCTATAATATATTATATATTTTAACTTCATGTTAATTGTAATTAGCGATAACCAGAATCTTGTATTTTACTTATTTTTATTTTTGTCGCGTCCAGACACAACGTAACCGTGTCTTTTTATTCGGGAAATTAACGAGGATTAACGTGCCAGTGTCTCAAATGAAATTAATTAAGATGGGAATTAATTTTATTTGAGACGCTAGCGCATTAATCCTCGTTAATTCTCCAAATAAAAATGGTTCCATTGTGACAGAATACGACAAAAATACAAATAAAATACAAGTAAAATATAAAATACTGGTTATTGCAAACAATTAACATATACAATTAAAATATTATAGATCTCAATATAAACGAAAAATATGTACTTGTTTGAAAATTGCAAAATTTCCAACAATTGTTGCGTTGCACCACTAAATACTCACAAATTCGAGATGTTTAAAAATTTACTAGTAATATTAATTTTATCACATTTGTTGTATGCATATTTAAATAATAATCTGTAATGAGTTAATAGAATTTTAATTGCCTTGTCAAATTCACTCGAATTTTGCGCCGATCATAATACCACAAGCACATTTTTATTCATTCCATTATTATGCTATTATGAATTCAGCAGTAGGAATATACAAATTAATTATATTATATCCAAACGCGCGCGCGCGTTATTACATCGAACTTTGTCATCACGAAAGCAGCAATATTTAAATCAAGGCAACATTTACTTTAACCAAATGTCAGTTAAATATTATTATAAATAATAACTTTAATAGAACGCCAGAGGAAAATATTGTACAATACTAATAATAAGAATTAAACATAAATATTTTCCTTTTATGAATAAGCTTGATGTAGTATATAAAATAATGTTATTAAATATAATAAAAAATGCTTTAAAAACTATTTTATTTGCTTATATGCTTGTTGCTTTATACTTGCATAATAAACCATTTGCATAATAAATATCGCGTGTTTTACATAATGAACAATATTTTACCAATTCACTGAATTGTAAGAAAATAAAATAAAATTATATATCCTTCTTACTAAATATGATAGCGAGATCAGTTTCATCGGACGGCAGGGAATTACATGTACATCTAAAACGTAGACAGTACGTAACATCGAGCGGGCATTCCATCGCGAGTCCATTATCATATGGCGGAGTTGGCAATCCTCCCACGTTGCTCTGCAGCTGAATTGCGAGGTCGGCTTCTCGGCCGCCGTCGCGGCAAGATACGACTCTCGCTCTCGCCGCCCCCGGGTAACGCACAAAAAGACACTCTGAATGGAAACTTCGCGGCATTAGGGGACAATTGGGCCCTCCGTCGTCACGTTATTATTCCCGCTACCGCCGCGAAGACCGGAGCACTCCTGAAATTGCTAGAATTTATGGACTCAACTGGAGAGCGAGAGACGAACAGAACGAGCGAGCGAGCGAGCGAGTTCGGCGAACTTTTCTTCTTTCGGACGACGCTTATGGCTCTCTTTTTCGACGACCCGACGAATCCGTGTCGTCTTCTCGGTCTTGCTTTAACCGCGAAGACGAATGATCGCTGTTCACGAGGCAACGATCGTGTCGAGAAAATGGTAGACCAGTCCGCATTCTCGCCGTATTCACGGATTTTAATGAGAAATTATAAGATTTATCTCTTACTTGAGAATTCATAAATTTAAAAACTGAAAGCTAATTTAATTTCATATCTGATATTCAGAATATACATTCTTATTTTTATTGTAATTTCATGATTCTCTTGATGAATAAGAAGAATGTTAGAGTTTAATACTTTTGAAGAGAGATTATCTGATATATTTTTCAACTGATTACTTGGCGAAATTTTCGTTTGATAGAAATTAAATTAGCTTTCAGTTTATCATACTATCGCGTCATATTATTAAGAAGTCAAGATCCTTCGACAGATATTAAATTTTAAATCTAAAATCTTAAATTTGAATTCCCAAGTAAGAGCTGAATCTTATAAATTTTTTATTAAAATCCGTGAATGCGGCGAGAATGCTGGTCCATCATTTTCTACTAAAATTTCTGCTACAGTTTGATTTTTTTATTTGATCGTTATATTTAATTTTTATATGTAATATTTTATATTTAACATATATGAGGAAAAAGAGCTTTTATTTGGTCAAAGCAGATTTTGTTGCTTAATATTTTAATTGATTCTCCATTTAATACATAATTATTTAATTTTTTTTTCTTATTATTTTATATTTAATCTTTATTGCTTCTTGTGGACCAGATTATGTGTCAACTTTTGAAATACCTTTTCCTTCCGATTAAAACATACAAAAGAAGGCTTTTCTCCCTTATCAATTGGCTGGTGCCACTTTCGACTCTCTTTAAGTACTTCCGAACTCTTCTCATTGAGCACCATTTGAATCGCGCAATTCGCCATAACGCGAGTATTGGTGCTGGTTTATAAGTCCTCGGACCGAGAAACTTTTCCGAGGGCGAGTAACGATAATGCGACGGTGGTAGCGGGTGTTCGAAAGAAGGAGAACGAATGCAGTTTCGATGCTTAAGTTGTTGTCGCTGTGTTGCTGAGGAAACCCTTGAGGATTCGTCGTGAAGGCGGCTGTTCTCCACCCGATACCCGAGATTCGCTGTTGTACGTGTGTTTGTACAGTATTAAAACTTGAAACTCGCTCGGTGCTCTTCCGGCGAGAGAGTCTTAAGCTCCCTTCCCTTCTGTGCTCCAAAAGTTTTCCGCTGTCCTCCTTTCGATATTTATGCTGCGCGTATTCCAAAAGCTTTTGTCCGCCCAAGCAAGCTGCAAAGCTCATTGGGCTAGTTAAACACGTTTGTCAATGTCACAGTCGATTTATACTTTATGTCCACGACAGTAATGCATTCGTGGCAAAAATCGCAAAGAGCGTTAATATTTGCGGTGAAGTAAACGAAAATTGTTCTGATATCTTTAATCTTCATGCAAATTCTTTATTACTTAAAAATTATTTAGTTATTTAGTTGTTTACAAAGTTGTTCAGACATTCCGATAAATTTGCATTATTAATTTTAAAAGTATAAAAAGTTATAAAATGAACATGAAAATCTAACTCTTTTAAATTTTGAATTTTAGTATTATAATCAAATGAAAATAATAAAATCAATAAAATAGTTATTTCACTAATTTCATCCAACTTCAAAATAATATATTGGATTTGTATAATTCTATAATAATTCTATAATAAAATTGAGAACAAGGAATGTAATTCGATAAAGTTAATTATAAGATAATAATACTTAAAAATCACAAAATAAAAAAATACTATATTTGTTACAAGCAATATCATCGCATTATCATCGATTATTAGTTATCTTTCCAACAAATATTTATTACGAATTAGCGAACCGTGTGTTATTGATGCGCATAGTCGTTGAAGAACTAAATATGCAATGAATGCTCAAATTCTGGAGAGTGTGTTCGTGAATGCGAACCTCCAATCACCGTAAAATCCTATTTTTCTAGCGCTCAATCGTCTGTATTCGCACAATTAGGTCACTAGTACCAATGGTCCATTAAATTTCCGGTACACGATTCTTTCTGATACAAGCCTGGAAAATAATCGCCGTGTCGTGGCGGACAACTTTTGAAAAATGGATTTATCGACCGAATTAATACGGGCAAGCTGGAACTCATTAATTACAACCGAATTTCTGTTTAGCGATATTTGCAAAATATTTTTTTTATTTGAATTTATTTTTTATATCAATATAAACATAATTTGATAATTATTGTCTGCAGGAGAGCTTAGTTATAAATAATGAAAATAGCAAAATTTGGACGGATTGACATTCTCATTTATTGATAGTGGAAACAAGTAAAATTGAAGATATCGCATCATTAAAAATTCTGATATAATATTATCTAAGTTACTGATTGATGAAAAATAGCAATTTTTATTTAAATCAGAAAAGACGTTCGTGGAAACTTAATTTGATCTGGAAACTGAACAATAAATAGCACATTTAATTATTTTCTAAATAATATTACAAAAAGAAAGAATAAATAAAATAAAGAACAAAATTAAATATAAATTCATTTTCTTAGAAATTTTGCTATAGCTTAAAATTTTATAATTTTTTTATTGATTTTCTTAATATATTAGACAGTAGTGCTACAACAATGCGCGATTGTTTTTACTTTTTTTTTTAATAACTCGTCTTATGAAATTTTAGCATGTAAATATTTTATTGTTATTGCTCCGGTATTCTTTTTAACTCTCTTCGAAGGTTAAAAGTAGTTACCGCTCCTCTCAACTGAATCACGAATTTATTCGTGGCGCTATCTATTCCTTTTATTATTACATTGTGTATTTCGAGATAACGTATTGCCTGCGATGCTCTATTATATATTATATTCCAGGCTTTTCCACGAAGCCGACTGCCTCTGGCGCACATTTTTCTCGCAATATTTCTGTGGAAGGATCGGACGTTATGGATTTCGGAAGTGGGCACTACATTAAAGAAGGGCTGCTCAGTTTCTCGCTATCTCTTGGTCGTTCCCATATTTATGACCAGTGATCTATTGAGTCCGCCCACGTTCGTTGTGAAAAATTCGATGGGTAAGCGGATGCTAAGTAGCTCTCGAAACTAACTCCTCGCGAGAAAAGTTGAACGAATGTCTTCTCGTCGTGAAAGTACTTTTATTGATTGCTTACGGTTATAAGATTGAAAATTATTTACGAAAATTTAACATTTTTTGTGGTACAATATATGAAAATGGAAATTGGAAGCTAAACTCATTAACGAAAAATAAACGTGAAAGAGATTTAGATTGATGATAACATTTGAGAATTACATTGACGATTATGAATATTTTTAATTATTTGATTCAAATATTCTGAATTATTATTGCATGTAAGTATTTTAAGCTTTCTTCAGCATTTCTGTTAAATATATGTTATTATGTGAAAAGAGATAAAGAGATAGAAAGCTTTTTTAATTAATTTCAATTCATGATAATCGGATTCTATAAAAGGATCAAAAAATCTATATGGTCACAAATATATAAATATGATTATAAAACGATATAAAGTTATTTAAAGTTAAATAAAAATAGAATTATTATTGAGCACTGACACCTAGCTTTGACCGTATTTGGCCGTGTTTTAAATTGCTATGATGTTCTCATATATCGGTCGAAAGAAATTTGTTAGAGTATAGTTTAATTTAAATAAATGGAATTATTATTGAGCACTGACACCTAGCTTTGACCGTATTTGGCCGTGTTTTAAATTGCTATGATGTTCTCATATATCGGTCGAAAAAGATATTTGTTATTTATTTAAAGTTGTTATTTCTTTTTTTTTTGCTTGTTCTATCGATGAAGTATTCCTATGCATTTGTATATATATTTAATAATTTTATATAATAATTAATAACAGTTGTCAACAAGAGAATGGCATTCTTAAAAATCTCGCGCGAAAACTATCATTCTCGAATCGAGAACGGCTTAAATTTTGACAGGCCCCGACTCCACCTGGTGAACCGCTTGAAACGGGACGCGCACCAGGAATCCCGTTTAATGAAATGTCAATATTCGCGACCTAGGTTTTAGTCTGGCATCCGCGTTACTGTCAAACCGGATTCGCGCTCGCCATAGTTTTGCCACTCTGTTTTGAGGACAAATGGCGAAGGCGGATTTATGGGTTGGCAGACGACGGTAAGGAGAGGATGAAAGTGAGCGAAAAAGCGGAGGAGGGAGAAAGTAAGATAAGAGGAGAGAACGAGAGAGAGAGAGAGAGAGAGAGAGAAAGAGAGAGAGAGGGGAGAAAGACAGCAGTCTTGCTGCGACAATATTTCACGAACTTCCGTCTCTTGCCCGGTAAGATTAAATAATGCAGATTGCAATTACAGAAAGCAACGCGAATTCGTCTCTGTCGTTACGCTACTCCTCTCCGAGAAACGATTAAAGCGTAATGAGATAACGCCCGTTGGATTCGAAAATATCTTCTTCGAAATGTGTCTCTTTTCTGTCATTGAATAAAACGCGAAAACTCTTTGCTGGATTTTCTCGCAATCTCACTGTTTGATATTATTAAAATTTGATTCAGTTTGGAAATTGAGTCCTCACATAGATACATAAGGCCTATGAAATCTCCAAAAAATATTTTTACGTTAAGGAATTGTTTGCTACATTTGCGCAATTCGTGATATTCTCAATGTCAAGAATATTTGCTTGATTATATGATATATTTGTAAAAAAAATTTGTTTGCGAATATAGTAATTTTATTAAAAATTTAATCTTTTGATATTTTTACTAAAAAATATTTTAAAAATTTTGATTTCAAGATATAATGGAACATAAAAAATAATAATCGCATAAAGTTACAAAAATCATTGATAAATATAGGAGCTAACGAATAAAAACGATATAAAAATATATAAATGAAAGCTAACAAAAAAATATATTTTTAAAAAATAACGAGCAAATCTTCCCTTAAGGCATTCGCGGATATTCCACGTCGTAAAGTTAAACCACATCAACGGGGAGTGCATCTCTGTTCGAAGCAGGGTACACGGGGTAAAAGAACGGAGCTGTCTGCCTCGCGGAACCCTTGAGGCTTCAGCAACGTCCTCCATTGCCTCTCTCTCTCTCTTTTTCTTTCTCTCACTCTTTCCGTTTTTCTACAGCCGTTCGATTCTCCCGTTCATCCCCCGAGGCTGCGTAACACGTGCGGGTGGATCGCGAGGATGGGTTTGAAGGCGACGGCTATAAGAGCGAAGGAACCCTGGGATGGGGGAGGTTGAAAAGGTGGTTGGGAATCGCGCAATAGTAACTGCTAGTAACAATGTTTTCTCACCCCTTTGCGTTTTAGCGGCAAGGGAAAGAGCAGAAGGGGCAGGGGAGCAGAACATGCCATCTCTATCCCCGCGCGCGTTGTTACCCCACGTGGGACCGCGCTTGCTTATACACCCTCCGCAATCAATTTCGTCAATACTGCTTGTTGCGGACGGGGTATGAGAGAGGAAGAGGGGGAGAAAAGGGGATGAAAAGAGGGTCGCTGTCTCGCCCGCGGCAGTCTCTTGTCCTCTTCGTACTCTCTCCCCCTGCTCCAACCATTCCACGAGAGGGGTGGCTGTTGATGGATTTTTACGTTCGAACGATGGCGCGACACCGAAGTCATCGAGATCTTTTGTTTCCGACTCTCGCTCGAGTTTTGATTAAAGCTATTATGTAAGTAGCGCTGGAGCGGTAAGGCTGTGAATCGAGGGTGAAGAAAAGGATAAAAGTGATGGTCGAGGGCGATTAAGTTGCACGATGTTGAGAACGATTGAAAGTTCTGGGATTTGATGAGTTTTATCAATCTTCAATTCCTCTCGTCCTTCGTATTCTGTCTACACAATCGTTATAACGTTCTTTATGCATAATTATCAGATTATTAATTATTTTAAAATTAATAAAATTTATATGGAAGCCGTATTTTGTTTGTTTTTTAACATAAAATAAAGATAATATAAATAATTAAATGTATGGACATTAATAAGAATTTTTTTATTTAGTATTTTATATTTAGAAATTAATATTCTTTCTTCTCTCTTTAATGCAAAAAAATAAATTTGAATTTTTAATATGCCTTCTGGTTTTTTTGGTGATTTCTTAGAAAGATCACTCGTCGTATTCAGTACCTTTATCTTTCCTATGTTGTGTTCTCGAGAAGGGTCGGTAGATTTTTATGTTCGTATTGCAGCACCAATCCCTTTATTTCCTCCCTTCTACGCTTTTATATCGAATCCACTTACACCCCTTACATTGCAGTTCCCGCTTGGATCGTAATTAATATTGCCATACAAGTAGCTGCATCGAAAAAAGATCGTGCAGATATTGAAGAATTATTGCTCGGTAGGGAATGGTACTTCTGTTGTAATAGGATATAAATAACACAGTAATTTTACAATCGACATGTTTCAGTAGTAAAAGGACATAAATAACTGAAAAAATAAAACAGTTATGGATATTTTCCAATATCTATGAATAAATCTAACTTTATTGAATAAGGAATTAAAAATAAATGTTGTGCTAATAATTGAATGATTCATAACATTTTTTTATTAATTTAAAAGGATAAATAAATTAAGTAATTTAAATATTTATATAACAAGATAATGATCTATTTTGCAATACATTACTTTTAATTCCTTCAATTATTTTGCTAAAATACTCAATATCTTTTTTATGATTCTGGATATAGGAGATAATAGTAAATTTTTATTAATACCGATGGATTTTCTTTACATCTGGAATAAAAGAATGTATACTATGTATAAAGAAAAGGAAACTATTTACTCCTCTAATACGCAGGTCCGTACCTATAAATATTATTGCAAGGTTTTGGCTGTGGGGGATGACCATAACAATTCCATGTGATGCCCTTGAAGAAATAATGCTTTTCAGTAAAATAATAGCCCTACGGGCAATGCAGACCCCGGCTTTCTATTCTTTCAGCGCCCTTAGAGATAATTGGACTTCATGATTCTGTGTAAATATAACGATGATAAATCAAACAACATCGTCGCTCAATGTAGAATATGATTGACGTAAAGATAATAATGGTTGCAGTTACAATTAAAATAAAAGTGAGTAAATCATGGAACATGCTTTTATTCACATAAATGAAATATTAAGTGTATGAATTAGAAATCGTAAAAATTTACAATATTATTAAGCCCCAAGATCCGCTTTGATGGAGAATAACCTTCTTTGTTTATGAAATTGTGTTATCCACATATCTCGATTGATCATTTATTATAATATTATTATGAAATATTAAATTTTACAGTACAAAATTTTGAAAATAATTAATATCGATGCTTAATAAAAAACTTAAACTTCTATGTATAATATGATTTTACGATAATTTTATTGCATTATTTATTAATTTGTAGAATTATTATCATAAAATAAAAATAATGACAGTTTACAATTTACAAATAAAAAATTATCAATTAATATTTTAGTATATTAGTTTGAAATTATTAATTTATATTTCTTCGCATTTTTATGAGATAAAACAATTTGCGTACATTTAATAAAAAATTCGAGGAAACCATGGAAATCATAAACATTTTAATTCCGCTCATAAATTAATATAAATTATCAATATTAATTTACATATTAAACATCACAATACACACTTCGTGCCATAGATTATTGAATTTAATTTCTCGTCGTCTCTCTGAGTAAGCTCTATCGCTAACCGTCGCTGTCAACTTAAATGCTGATTAATTCCGCAAGCACTATCCTTTCGATCTATGAATACTAAAATCGCGTTTGTATGAAACAGCTACGGCGGCAACAATGCCCTCGAGGACTCACGATATACTCGGATTAAGGTGGCATTACTTTTTCACGCACCCCTGACGTAAATATCGATTACTCCTTTTATCCGGATGATCCCAGCAGATTGAAATTACTGTCCTGGTTTCTGGAGATTTGTGAGCAGCCATTTTATCGATATAAACACAAAATTGGCTCGTTCTTCTTCAATCTCGATACAGGTCATATATTCGATATATCAGAAATAAGTTAAAAGTATATATCTATTTTTAATTAATAAGTTAAAAGTATAATATATCTGTTTTTTATTTGATTAACAAATATTATTTACGTGAAAAAAATGCCATAAAATGTTACCGCCATTAAAAAATGCAAAGAACTATAAATGATAAAAGTATCTTATGTTACTTTAGCTTTTATTCTCCTATTTATTGGCATCGCGAAATCGCGATTCTCCATTCGTTTAAAAAATGATCACTTTTTGTCGCAACTTTAAATTGTTTATAACGGGCGTGAAATTTTGCGGTCGCCGGGCAAACAGGTCCTGAACTGGTTCTGCGACCGCGACGAAATGGAAATGGCCGGCACGATCAGATAGTCACGCACGATAATGTCGCTGAGAGCGTTCGTCAGGACCTTACTGACCGTGTGAGAGGTTCCTTAAATGCTCCAGGATTTCGTAGATGAGTGCACACGAATTATGATGACTTGGCCTCAGAACGTACTGTAAGAATGCGTTTCGAATCTTGTGAGTTTAGAACGCGAATTTGCAATATATTCTAGAGATTTAGTCTCGTCTTTTTTCTTTTTTTCTTCTAATAAAAATAATTTCTGTGTAGAAAGAAATTTTGAGACGTTTTTTTTAGACAATTATCTTAAAAATAAGAAGTTTTAATTGCGAAAATTGATCTTTTGATACTCGGAAAAGCTCAGTGACGAATGGCATCACGCATTAAAAGTAATCTTCGCAATAACGAAGCTTTCAAATAAACGATGGCTTATTCAGCGCTTTATTTTTAGCGGCGCATTACGGGAGTCTCTAAAGCGTGATGCCCCCGTGATGGCTCGTAACTCTGGCGAGAAAGCGATAATCCGTCGACACCATTATGCGCGGTACTTTCCATCGGTCAATCGCGAAATCGCTTCGCTGTCGCGCGAATAAACGCGCGGTACTAGCGCGTTTCAATTACTCGTCATTACGAATCGCGCCGGCAACGAAATTACAACGTTGTCCGACACGTAAATAAATCCGATCGCGCGCGAATTACTCGCCGTGTTTCCCCGCTTTAATCGAGTTTTTGCGTGGTATAAAAAAAAAAAGAGAAATCATACACGCATGCCAGCCATGCCGTGCGCTATCATATTTTATCCATAAATCAAACGAGCACTCTCGCGAGCTTTGTGTCGAGTTTGGATTCCGTCCCGCACCGAAAATTCGTCACAATTTCATTGTTTTATCGCTGTTAAAAAAATTATAACAATAATAAAAATATCTCGTAATCGCTAATTCTTTGCTACGTATAACATTGAGTTATAACATATTATCGCTATTATGCGGTTTTATTTAATTGAACAGTCACATTTGTAGTCTGATAGTACATCTAATTGTCTTATTTCAAAATAATTTTATTAAGATTTAAACTTTATATATAACCATATTTTTAAAATTAACTTTTAATCGGCAGAAAGAACATTAGCGGGAAGTTTAAGCTTCAGAAGCCTCTGTTATTCTTTAGACAAATTTTAAAATAAAACGCAAATATCAATATCGGAAAACGGATATGCTTGGCAAAGTTCATCGAATCGGTCAAAGCACTTAACGCCACACATATAAAACATTTGAAAAAATAAAAAAGTTATCGCAGACTTCTTGCCCGATTCTCAATCAATATACTCTATAGAATTACAGAATTATTATAGAATTAAGTATATATTCTTTGCAATGTATTTTTATTTATAACATAATTGTTATTATTACACAGTAAAAAAATTGTATACTTGTGTTAAAACCGTTAAAATTTGTTAATATTTTCTTTGTTAAAATTTTTGTGTTGAATTTTTAATACACCCGAGTGTTAATTGAACATAATGTAATGATGTTATTTGAATATTTTGTGTTAAATTGATATTTAACATTTCTTAGAGTTAAAATAACATAATTATGAATAAGTAATCAAATAACATAAAAATAATTTAATTTTAATACATAAATTCTAAGATAAACAAATAAAAGATGAATATACGTGTTTTAATTTAACATAATATAAACGTTAATTTTACTGAAGAAATATTTCCACAATTTTCAAATTATGTCAAAGCGTTACATTTTTTACGTTAATTTTTACATAATATTTGTGCTACTTTTTAACATATTTATCTTGTATTAAATTAATATAAAAATTTGAGTGGACCATTTGGAACACATAAAATACATATTTTAAATTAAACAAATTTTAAATTAAACAAATTTTTCAATTGTATCATTTATAAACAAATTGTTACAAATTTATTGTAGAGAAACAAATTTTAACAATTTGTTTATAACAATTAGTTGCAAAATTGATTTTTTATAATAAAATAATAATAAAAATAACAATAATAAAAATATCTCGTAATTGTTAATTCTTCGCTACGTATAACATTGAGTTATTATATATTATCGATATTATTTAAGCGGTTTTATTTAATTGAACAGCCACATTTGTATTTTGATAGTATATCTAATTGTCTTATTCCAAAATAATTTTATTGAGATTTAATCTTCATATTATATAATCATATCTTTATATAACCATATATTTTTTAAATTAACTTTTAACCAACAGAAGGGGCATTAGCGGGAAGTTTGTTTGTCTTTTCTGTCAGAAGTGTTTCTTCTCGTTCCGATCCTATTTCCAATTGTTATTTTTTTGTCAAAGCTTGCAAGTTTAGGATAAAAGAATGTATGCCTTGATGTATCTATTATATACTTTTATACTATATACTAAATATTAATCCACTAAAACCATAGGTTTTAGTATATAGTATAAAAGTAATTTCTATAGATACATCAAAGCATACATTCTTCTATCAATTTCTACCTCTTTGAGTCATTCCTTTTCGCATATTTACGTCACAATCGTTTCTCCCCGAATAAATCGCGGCCAAATGACTTCATTTGCGGAAGTCGCTCGAATGTGAAAGAATTCGTAGCACGCATAGTCGATCATCCCCTTGCTCGCTCGCGGCGATTGGAAGGAAAAATTCCGAAGCGATCGATCGTGATGCAGTTGTGTGTCCATTAGGTGATTGCCGCAATGCGTGAGGAATTATCGCGGAACAATCCACGTTCTATCACAACACTATCATGAGAATGCGCAATCGCTCGACGCCGATCCGCGATCGGATCCACACGCTTGGAAATGGTTGAGAGAGTGGACGGAATGTTGTATAGCGAGGGTGCGTAAATACGTAAATACTATGTTACCGCCGATGTTTGTACGTGCAAGGATATGAACAAACATACGCCGTTGTATAGTCCAAATTGCCATTTATGAAATTAAATTTCATGGTCTGTGGTATCCGGTTGTATCCAGCTTGTTGAATCTTGCCGGTCGATGAACTCTCTTCCCATTCCCATTATTCATTCTCGATCAGGACTGATCGGTCTTGCATCGATCGAGATCATTGATCATCGGACGGATTGAATGTCGGCAGATTGATTTCAATCTATTTGCTCACAGAAGTATTATATATTTTGTTGAATAGGATGGTTTATATTATTCATTTTCATTCTAATTAACGAGATACTATTAATGAAATATGTAATTAGCATTTCTGATTACGAGAAGAAGAAGTTATTATTTTCATGATATTTCCGTCTTAAAACTGTTCGGGAAAGTTTCTCAGAATAGTTATGTAATAATTCTTTAATGGTGGGTAAAAAAGTCCTAAATTAGAGGATTAGTGTAAAATATTTTCAATATTGAATTTATTTTTAACAGTAATAAAAAAAGAAAGAGTTAAAAATATTTAACATTATAATATTAAGAGAAGGGGCCGAAGAACGGAATAAAAGCAGAATAAAAATTACATTTATAATCAACTGTTAAACGGAAAAAGTTGCAATAGTAGTTACAGTAGTTCGGAATTATTTATATTGATGACAGTTTCTACTATCTCGATTTTACACGTTTTCATGAGAAACATTAGTACGATGACGTTATGGAACATTGCCGATCCTCTCACATATGATCACAGGATCGTCAATAAAGAGATAGGAGGGTGAATAGCCCTGGTAATTTCGAACGTACGGCTCGACGAGAAGACGTGGAAGAGAAGAGACGGTACGCAGATGCGTGCGCGACGCGTAATTAAATAAAAGGTCCATCAGTTATAGCGATGCTTCGAAACCGACGCTAGGCGTCGACGCGATAGAAGACCCAAGGGAACGAGCTGCGCGCCGTTGAATCAGCCGCTGAACGCGCATGCATCATTCTCAGCATAAATGCGTAACCAGCGAGTCATTGATTAGACGCCGGACATGAATGACTCAGGGAATTGTTTGCTACTTATTGCAAGCGTAGAAATCCCTCGTCATGCGGGAGATACATTTGAAAAGTAATTCGGCATCATTACGCAAAGGAACACTATATTGCTTTTGTTAAATAAAGCATCTGCTCCTTGCACATGTACTTTTCAAATATTTATGAAAGCGCAAATATTATTAATATCATATTATCGTGCAAAACTAGAAATGCAAGATAAATATTAAAATAACGCAAAAATAAAAAAGTTATTAATAAAGATAAATTATTAATTAAAGTATCTAAAAATTTAACTAAATACAGATCTGAAAATAATTGTATTGGACTAAAATCATTATGTATGACGTTAAGTTGTTAGAAAATCAAAATTTTTTGCAGCATTTAATGTTCAAAGTTTTTTATATAATTATTTTAACGGTTTCTAATAAAATTATTTTCAGATCTATGTATATCTAGTTAAATTTTTTAATAATTTTCAAGTAATTTTTTACTTTAACAAAATTGTTTCTTCCGTGTAATAATTGGCTGAAAATCCATGTTGTTCTGAACGACATTTTAATAGTACATAATTCCCGTCTCTTCAGTTTCCGAGCGATTTGTCTAGGAATAGTTATCTTGTAGTTCGTAACAGTCCTTAAACAATGACACGGCTGCGTTTAAATAATGATTGCTGCATCGTACGATCGAGGGCGATTCGTTGGTAGAGATCAGGTGTACCGAAGGCGAAATTACCCCCCGGAAATGGATTGGATCGAATTCCAGAGGGCCCGGGGTCGATTAGGGTGAAGCCAAACGAGAGATGCGAGAGATTTCTCGAGGAAGTGGAGAGACGTCGCCCGTCTATCTCGATTTACCGGGCATCTCTCTGTTACTCCTCGGTCATTTTCTTCCATCCCCGTTGACGTTTCCCCCGATGCGTTCAAGCAAGCGTGTTCCACTTAACATTTCCATTGAATTCTTCCGCGCCATGAAGCACCGTATGAGCGTTTTTCGTCGCGTTTACACGACTCCCTATTCTTTGATCGACTAGAGTCGATTGTTTCTTACAACATATGGCGTTCCAAGCTTATTGGCGTTTCTTTCATCTACAGATTCTTTGGATAATTTAAGTTCAGCATTTTCTTGACAAAAATTCAATTAAACATCATTGTTGTAACATTTCCGTCCAATTAAACAACTGTTTATTATTGAAATTTATATATTTCTTCTACACATATTTTTATATACAGATATTATACGTAATATTTATTTATTTAACACTCAAATATATATAATCTAAAAACGCAAAGAAGGAAATTCAAGAATGCACATCAAACACTTAAAATTGCTAGATTTCAAGATTTATTTTTATAGCTCTAGACATTCAAAAACTGAAATATTCATAAATGCAAAAATCTGAAAATTTAAGTATTCAAACGCCCAAACATCCGAAGATCGAACAGGCCTAATGATTCAAAGATTCAGCGTTCCAAAGACGGTCGAGACAATTCTGAGCCGCTCCGTTTATGATCAAAGCGAATGCTAGCATTATCTTTCGAGATGTCAAAATCAGTCCTCGGTTCCTATATCTGGCTTCTGTCGAGCGCTTCCTATCGAAATCAAGCGCTTGCCACGATCGAGTAGCGGCCGACCCGCAAGATGAAAGACGAGGGTGGGCCGGGGTTGGGTACGCCGACGCAAGGGAGGGGAGAAGAACGGAGCAGGTATAGGTAATGTACCAAAATTGCTTTACCGCCGGTCCATTTACGGAGATGAAAAGCACTCTCTGCCAAGTACACCGGTGGCCCCGGCCAAGGGCTCACGGCAGCCCAGAAGCGCCGTGCACCCTTCCACTCTTACGACGTAGTTCCGGTAGGCAACGGGGGAGAAGAGGGCGCAGTCCTCTCCATTTCAGTTTGCAACCAACCCTTTCACCAATTTGGCGACATTGCCCGGCGTATAACTTTTGGCATGGCACTACCGACTATGACGGCGGTGAAGCGACGTGTAATAGATTACACGTAAGTGGACTACTACACGAGTACACGGCGTGTAGTATGCGCTATCGTGGCCGAAGGAAATCACCATGTAATGCCGAAATTTGCGGCGAGGGTAAGTTCTCATGTTTCCTACGCATTTCCTCGCGTTTTCAATGAATTGTAATAATTAGTGATTACGTTTACTTTGAAATATTGCATCTTGATTATAAATAAGATTTTCTGCGTCGTATTTTGCTTTCTTATATAAACACTTTCTTCTGACAACAGTAATAAATGAAACTATTATCAACTACAAACATTTTTCTTTTTGAGCGATGGATGTACTTTTTTGATAATATTGCTGCAAATAAACTTTACGAGATAAATTAAAGAGTTATCTTAAATTAATTTCGTATATAAATGTATTCATATAGTATCCGTGTATTCGTGAGATTAAACGACGCAACATACATGTTGCATGCGAATGAAATCTTTGTCCTTTATTCATTATTCTGAAATTTCTCACGCGCACTTCCGTTAAACCTCGCATCGGAAAGCAATTAGTTACTCGCAAGAGTCGGCATCCGACGGTTACGTTTAGATTATTGCGTCGCGACGTTAAGCCGCGCCGTGTCGCACAAGGGCCGTTTGTCACACGACGAGGTCGTTACAGGGATGCGTCTGTCGGTGGCGCAACGAGGGTAACCTTTGTGTACGCACTCTGCGGCCCGAGATAGCATAGGGCGCCATTGTCGTGAGGCACGTGGGTAACAGCATTGTCCTCCGCCGCTTTCTAACCACTCTATATCCTTTTCGCGCACTCGACAATGAAAACTGAAAGAATTGAGTCTTTTCTCGCGAAAATGAGAGTTCCATCGAATGTTCACAGATATTTTCGATTCTTCGTTCAATCAGCTTATCTTGCGTTGACCGCGTAATTTTAAATACATAATAGCAACGAAAACTTGTTAATTTTTTAATATTAATTTCATCTTCTGAGATCAGGATACTTTAAATTAACAATTTACTCAATTGTATCAAATTAAAATCAATTTTCCCTTAGTGATAATTTAGTTATCTTATCGAATATAACTTTAATCGTTCTGTTTTTAATATATAGATAAATTAGATTTTAACATATATTTAATGATATAAATGTTTTTATATGCATAATTGTTGCTTTAAATTGCCTCATAACGAAAGTTGTGTTCGATTGCTTTTCATTAACGCAGCTTTACATTTTGCTAACTTGATTAGGTTACATTACATCTGTTGACTCTCGACGCGTGTCATAAAGCATTTTTATTTCGCATCCTTTTTATGACACAGCGTACACGGTAATCGAATCACTCTAAATACGTCGGCATATTTAGTTATAATCGTATTGCGATTCGCAATCTACATGTTAAAAGCAGTTAATCGAGTCGTTTATTTCGAAAGTGGCGTTAGTCAAATTTTGAAACTAAATTTAAGCCGCGTTACAGCACAAAGTGATGCAATATACCTTTTTTTAATTCGATACTTTAAGTTTAAATTACGTTACTTTGAAAATGATTGTTATCAATTATCTCGGAACATTGCAGAATGTATTATAACGCATATATAATAATAAATAACTTAACAAGTTTCTAAAAAATATAATTGTTCTATAAAATGATAAATAAAAAAAATAAATATTTTTACGCGTTTTTATTTATCCACCTTGCAAGGCTTTCGAGAAAATTTCATATTTGATATACCTGCACATGTGAGAAAATAGTGATAAATTTAATAAAGTAATAAATTTTTAAATTTTTAAATGTTTGGAATTTATAAATGAAAATTAATAAGTTATTTTTTTGTGTTTATTTTAATATATTTTTATGTCTTATTTTATACTATTTTTTTCTGTTTTATGTACACATACACACACACATAAAAAATCAAACTACATTTTCGAGTATATGTGATCGATAAATTAAATAGGTATTTTGCTATATAAATAAATATAACATATATATAATCTCTAAATATCCTCGAAAGAAATTTGACTATGGACCATAAAGGGATTTGTATACTTTCATTAACTGGTGGAATATAAATTTAATATCTATGCATCGTTCCCTACGCTTCTGACGGGAAGGTCTCTTTCAAAAGGAACACTTCGGGGGCGGCATTGAGAAGGTGCGAGGGTGCGAGAAAGTTTGTCCGCGCGCGGCGATGAATGGCTGTACAAACTCGCGGCGCCGTATCAGCCCTTCGAGCGTGGGAGTAGGATAAA
Source organism: Cephalotes varians (assembly GCA_037157785.1). Lineage (NCBI taxonomy): Eukaryota > Metazoa > Arthropoda > Insecta > Hymenoptera > Formicidae > Cephalotes > Cephalotes varians. Next base: position 933,736 of record JANQDE010000038.1, on the reverse strand, counting down.
CCTAATTTGAAGGGTCGTGCGATTCGTTTTTGAAGGCCCGGTGCCCGGGCTTGCGGCCGACCGAAGCCGAATCCCTCGGGGGTGCTGGTGGTGATGGTGGCTTCGCAGCCAGCCGTGATTTTCGTTATCGAGGCTACCCTTGCGCGCAACCAAGACAACGTGGCCCGACGTGACAATGCCACCCCCGAGTGCATCCCTTCCGTTCTTCCACGCGTTGGTACGATGTGACAAAAGCGCCAAATCCTCTTTACAAAGTGCTAAAATATAAACTTTTACGTGGCACTTTCGCAGGATTAAACGTCACCAGTTTTCCTATACATTCTGTTATCGGCATCGCCATTAGTGTTATTATACAAGATGTTTTAAGAAAAGTGTCACTATTTTTTTTATTTGCAGATTGACTAAAAGCTGATTTTTTAGTAACGGATTGTAAAATATGATAAATATAATAAATATCGTAGGATCTTCTCCCACAGTGATATAGGGATGACTGGCAAGACTGATTTTTACAGATCACGAACACCTTACAAGCGAGGATCGGTTTCAGCTTTAAAGGTTTTCGACATTGCCATTCCGCATCTCCAAGCGATCGTGAAGATTCTTCGCTTACATAGAATGCGGTTCTTTCATCGTTCTCCGGGGACTGAACCTTTCTTCTAAGGGTCTTCGTGGTTTAAGGGTAGCCACGATTTTGCACTTTCTCTCGTACATCGAGGGTCGCGGCCGATATTTCTGCTTACGTCTCTTCGGGGAACCGCACGCATTTTGCATTCAGGATTTTTTCAGGATTCATTCTTTCACCAAATAATTCAAAGTCAAGTTTTATGACATCAACAGACATTTGCAAGAAAAAAGCGACATTTTTTATTTGACAACTCTAATTTTCTCTTTTTCTCTTTTGCCGATAAAATTTTAGCTTTCTGTCCTAATCGTTTTCAAATCTCTGTGACTGTCAAATTAGTACTGTCCAAACATCAACGATTCTACAATGTTAAAGCAGAAATATGCTCTATTCAATTGTATAACATTTTTTTTCTATTTTTCGCAGACCAACTACAAATTATTCTAATTTCAAGATATTGAAATAAACTCATATTTTCGCTGTAGTGCAAAATAGTTTCGTTAATGTGAAAAAAACTTATTTGAGCTTAGTTTTATCGCAAACCAAATTTTAATTATTTTCTTTCTGAGCATTTTCTTTCTTACTTTTCTTTACCCTTGTATCTAGAAAATGCTGAGTAAGCAATTAATTTTCTCTTCTTCACCACAAAATAATAGTAGATAGTTTTCAAATTACGAGAGATGTAACAAAGGAGATGGGAGCACCGTGATAGCTTTATTGCGTGATAGACGTTTAAAGATTAATTCACGGTATTCTCATGGCAATCGTACGAGGACGAGAGAAAGGAATGAGGAAGGGAGGTAATCGGTCACGCAACTAGAGATCGGGACTCTCTCTTTCGCGCGGCGAGACGGAAATAAATGAACGGAAAGGGGTTGAAAGGCGATCGAGATAGACCGCGGGACTTGCGACGCACATCTGATGAAAAGGGTTTATGGCGCGGACAGAAATCCCGTAGACAATAGCCGAATTAATTCCTTAAGGTCTAATCGGCCTGTAATGATCTCGATCTCAGTCGTTCGCTTGAGAGGGAATTAGCCGTAGTATTCCGAGTTGCAAAGATCACTGGCGTTCGTTGCGTAATTAACGACAATTTGATCGATGATTTAAGAATCCTTGAATACAACCCTCTTGTGATCCTTTGTCCGAAAATGACGCTCTGACTTCATCCTCTAATTATTGCGGAACTCAAGATTTAGATAGTTATCTCATTATGATGCAATTTGGACTAAAGCTGGGATTAGAGCTATGCCAGCTAAATATTTTTATTAGTGAATAATATATTATTGAAATATATAATTTGATAATAAAAATATTTTCATGATTGAATTTAATTTGTTGCACAGTCAAATTTTTATAGATTAGATTAGCCGAACTATGGAACTGCGCAAACAGAATCTTTTAAATAAGAACCAATTTTTTCCTAGTTCTTAATATTTTTTAAATAATAAATGTTATATTCTTATATAATATTTTATACTTATATAATTGTAGACATATATTTCTTTAAAAATTATATAATTATTTCTTAATTATAACAATTACATTCCACTATGATACGTAAGATGTTCGCAAGATGTTTACTTAATCAAACTGATGAAACAAAATGCTATTATAATTGTTATTGACATGTTTGCTTCATAAAAATAAAATAGAAATAGATTGTAGATAAAACCATGATTGGAAACAAGAGAAAAATAAAAGGGGAAGTGTAGATAAGCGTTCCACGCAACTATATACGTTCTTGTCGACTCACTTGGTTTCTCCAGGATCCTGCGCGTTCTTCACCACGCCGAGATGCTCTCGTGTCCTTTCACGGAAAGCAGGCTCATTTGGCTCGACATTGCACGACCGGTGTGAACAGAATGTATGAAGGCAGGCAACTCGCCACCACCTACCATCGCCTCGACCGCGATAACCTACGGCGACAGGGCATGGCGATTAGTGTCCTAAGAGTTCTCCCTCCTGCCTGCCTCTTTTTCCACTTTCGAAGAAAGAAGGAAGTTAATACGGATCCTCGTATCCCGCGGTTCTATCTTGTCTTATCTCGTCTCTTATAACCTGGTGCCCGTGGCCACGACGGGACGTATCATCTTACTCCGTGGCTCCGAGCTGAGGGAGCTCCGAGGGGAAAAATAATAACGGAGGTGAGAAGACAACCAGTCTCCTCGCTGCACCCGGTTACATGGAACCACACTCCTCTGTAGATATTACGGTAATAATGCGCCATCACTCGTACTGCTTATTTTCTGTGAAATTCTTGCTTCTCTAGTCTATATTTTCATCGCACATTTCGCGCTAAATACCGAAAAAGTCATTTGATTCTCAGTTGCGCGGTTGCTTCCACAGAACCGTCTCTATTAGCTATAATCATGCACAATAAAAATATTTGCGAATATTCGTGTTATCTACAGCAATTCTGCAACGTTTAAGAGCAATCTTTGATCTTTGCAATTTCTTTTTTTTTTTTTTGTTAAGTACTATACAATCGAAGCTATTCTCGAAAAAGATTATTCTTTAAGATTATGTCAATAATCTTTTTTGTTTGTACCTTTCGTTCATACTTTTCGTTAATTATTAAACACCTTATATATTGGCTTCTTATTCGTGCAGGTGGGCGTATATATAATTANAGCTATAATCATGCACAATAAAAATATTTGCGAATATTCGTGTTATCTACAGCAATTCTGCAACGTTTAAGAGCAATCTTTGATCTTTGCAATTTYTTTTTTTTTTTTTTGTTAAGTAACTATACAATCGAAGCTATTCTCGAAAAAGATTATTCTCTCAGCTTGTGATAATCATATTTTTTGTTTGTACCTTTCGTTCATACTTTTCGTTAATTATTAAACACCTTATATATTGGCTTCTTATTCGTGCAGGTGGGCGTATATATAATTATACCTTTACTTGCCCACACGCGTGAGTCTTAATATTTCAAATGGCAGTCCGAATTAGCATCTCGATCGCCGTTTTTCGGTCGAAAGAAATTGTAGCGTGCCGATCGTCTGGCATATAATACAGAAGTCTACGTCGATATTTCTTCGATGTCGAACAAATTCGTCCACCGTAAGTCACACACGCGATCCACGAGAAATCTCGGTCGCAGCATGGCCCGGCGGAGATTGTTATCTTAGAACTAAATGGATCGGCTAAGCAGCAGGTCCTTTGTAATCGAACAACGGGGCTTGGTAGATGATTACAGACAAGAGGTTCGTCGAGTAGCCACTTCGATTGCACTGGTTGCTTAAACGACAATGACCCTCATTGCTCAATGAATGACCATCAACCGCTGAGTAATCGCTTGTCACCAGCAACACACGAAGAAATTCCATGAAGTAATTATCAAAATATGTAGGTCACGTCTAATTTGGCTAGGTCAAGGATATCGATGTATCAACGTATCCATTAATTGTGTAAACAACAAATCGTTTCCGACCGAGTATTAAGGATGATAAGCAATTAGTCTCAAATATTAGATTAACAATCATAAAATTATATTTTATACGTATAGAAATAATGATCATAACCTAATTAAGAATTTACGATATTATCGGTTTTGAATTAATAATCATAACAATATACCTTATGCGACATTATAAATGGCCGGCGCAGGCAAACACAATACAACGGAAAGTAAGAAGTAATATATCTATTGAATTACTTTTCATAATAATGCGGCGAACTCCGTCCGCGCCGTTTACCCCTTTGCAGATGCTCCGCGTTAGTATTTTATTAACATAGTCACGAATATGACCCAAGCAAGTTCTGCGTTTCGTATTCACGGCCCGGTACCGCACCATAATTTACGGAAGCCGCACACGGCCGGAACGCAAAACCGTAATTGATAACCACGCGACTCGCAAGTAAACGATGAACCGAGTGCATCATCGAAGCACAGGATTGTAGCGGGAACCTCTGATGACGGCGAATCAAACGGCGCTCCGGGGCAACCACAGTTCTGGACGTTTCCGTGATTGGCGCCGGGGCAAGTCGCGAGCCGCGCTCGCCCGGGGATGATGGAATTTAATAAAGAGAGTGATTACGCCGGCCGCAAATCAGCATCGAAACGCATTGACGTGACGCTGATGAATCGCAGCCAAAGCCCCGCGGCACGGCTCCACGATCGGACTCTCCTCTCTCCCGCGGGGTTTCGGCCGGCAAGATAAACCAATTCAATTACGCGCCCTCGTGAAACGCATCCCGCGCAGGACTCGCGGCCCGACGCGGACGACGATAGCAGGCACAGAAATTAAATGAAATACTACAATGACCGAGCGCGCGAGCTTCCGGGGGCCGTGTGTAATAATTATACCGCGCACGGTTATTATAAGCCGGTTATTATAAGCGATGCGTACGCGATGCATTCGCGCAGCACGAACTTTCCGTTGCAATTTATGCGGCGCGACGCGGTTTAAAATCGTGCATCGGTTTGTATGACATGTCATAAACGAGAGCATTTCGTTTGCATATTGCGTGATTTGACCAGTGCTTCTCGTTGATTCGATGGAAAACACGAGGAAAAAAATGTTCAACTGTTTCTCATCCATTCCTGGAAATTACAAAATTTTAGTATATTTGTTACGAACAGAAATTTTCAATATGTGCAAGATGCGCGGCGACCGAAGTTCGGTCTCGTATCTCGAATTATGCATTGATAATATCGGAGAAAATTTCGTTATTATAAACTTGAAACATCTGAACTCTGTAAGACAGGAAAGTACCTGGAATTCCTAAGATGTACTCGAACAATCAAGAATTTCACGGATCGGAAATTCGAATCAAACAGCCAACCATATCGCCCGTGGCTTAGAAATACGAGATGTCGTGTGATAAAATTGAACACTTGTAAAATTCCGATCTAGGGATCGCTTGTTCGATGCGGATCAAGCGCGCCGCCGAGTTGGATCGATCGATCTGGTAGCGCGATCAACGAACAGCGCAACGTGGCATCATATAATGATGTCGGACACCCGGCGAAGACAAAGAAGATCCAAGAAGAGCTTCTTTGCGAATGCTTCCCTCGTGGATGAGAGCAAAAGGCACTCCTCGATGAGAATAACGCAGATGAATACGATGAAGAGAGGCGTCATCGCGCGTTATATCAACACGCATGCGAGACAACGATTAGCGGGAACGTTTAAGGGCTCACTGAATCACGGGAGTCTGAAACACGATCCAGATTGAGCGAGAGTCTCGAAAAACTCGAATGAGAAGGAGAGGAGATATTTATTGCAGATACTTCTGTGGCATGAAGATCCGCGGGGCGATTATCACGGAGAAAAGAAAAGAAGGAGAGGGCAGATATTTATTAAGAAAGCATCTTGAAGCACTGCGGCTTAACTTAAACATAAAGATATGAAGATATAAAATTGCTTTTATTAACGAGTCGTTAAAAATTAATGGTCGAATGGTTGAAATCGAAAAAAGTTGATCAGCGACAAAACCACAGAAATGGAAGAATCTTAAACGTTACAAATGGCTGAATGCAAGATGAGACGCGGTATTAATATCATGCGTGAAATGAAAAATGGGTTTGCATCGCATTGTAGGGGAATAAAAGAATATAATCGAGATCGAGAAAGGAAGTATCAGGAACACAAAAGCAGGGAAAACAGAGATCATGGAAGTAGAAAGCAGGGACACGACGTATTATATCATATCAAATCGCGAATGTGTAGATTCGCGCATTCTTATTTTTGCGTTTTCTCCTTTGCTCTCAAATCACTGATAGCTTGTAGACTTATAGATTGAAAAAGTTCATGTCAAAGGGCGGACACTTCGGATACGAGGCAGAAAATACAGAGAATGTAGAGTGAATACACGGCGAGTGATCAAACGGAACGCGTTTATTTCCGATATTCCTCGCATATTCAGTAGTCTGAGAAGTGATCTTAAAAGCAGCGCGATCCTTTCTAATTTGTGAGATGTTATTACAACACACGGATTTTTGCTACACTGACACTTAGACGAAAAGATGATAATTATGGAGAGCAAGGGTTTAGTTGGTTCGTTAATAATACGCGTTTTTACGCAATCTGGCGAGCCCTCGTTTAATTAATACATACTAGATGCGCGATTAATGTAGCGTCGTCGATTTAATTAAATACTAAATACATAATTTCATCGGTATTAATTTTGCGCGACGCAACAAAATTGCGATACAATAAATTAAATTTGATTAAGCGCGAGAATTTTTTTACACGCATCGTTTCGCGAGTAATCTCTTCGGATGTTCGTCAAGTCCGGCGTGCATCGCGAAGGGGCCTCAGAAATATATGCGCCTGTCTCATCACAAGTCTTGTAAAACGCAGGAAGCCGAGGAGCCCAATGCGACATGCTTGTTCGCTGGGCGGCAGATAATCGACTCGGATATTCTTCAGGTCTCATTAAAACTGCAAGAAGAAGGTATCTCCTTCCTCTCTGCTGCGTCGCTGCTTGAGTTGCCGAAAAAAAAGGATGCAAAATGATGGCTGACTTCGTCAACCTACACACCATATTTCCCATGAAATAAAATCATACATTTTTACATGTAACTTTACATACAACTATTTATGTTGCAAAAAAGATAGAATTTGTGGCAGGATATAGGGCATTGATGCTCAACGCGGTAAAAGAAGCCGACGACATATTCGAAATACGTCTTCCGTTACATAAAGTCGTTCGAGTGTTTTGAAAAAGACATTGCGCATCAATCAAAGAAACCTCACTGTCTTGCGATTCGAAAGCTTCTGAGAAAAACTCCTGTATCAGGAAGCGCGCAAATGTTTGTCGAAGACGCGAAAGAGTTCCTTTCTCTCTTTCGCGCTCGCCTGCGTTTAGCTACGTTTTTATTTCTATTTGCGTCGTGTTGTTGGCGAACGTGTAGCGCCTCGAGGAGATGCATTGTACGACTGCAGTTATTTCTTTCGAGAGAAAGTCGGGATAAGATAGGATACGGGATTTGTTGGGATGTGAGAGGGTGAAGGACGGGATAGGATGAGATGGTGGTTGCGCACGAGAAATGGAGATACAAACAAGAAGTGGGTCGCTGTAAACGCTTCTTTTATTTGAATCGATATTCTCCTTGAACTGCATTTTTGTGCAGCGCCTCGCGTATTGCCGATGCGGAATTATATGTTCGATGCAAGAAGTTCCTCGAACAACGCATTATTTTTGATGGTCATTGCATTAATAGAACGTCGTTATGTACATACCAAAACTGTTTGCTCTTTTTCAGTGCTCTATATTTTCAGGTCTAAATATAAAAACGTTAAATTATATTGTTTATTGTCACAATTTTATGCTTAATATTTAATTAATGTTAAGAGATATCAAATAATATTAAATCTGATGATAAATATTAAAATCTGTTCAAAACATAAATTATCACGTTTGTTATAATAATAAAATTATTATTATTGCAAGAAATAATTTTTATTATTATGACAATATTTATTCATTATTATTACGACTAATAATTGTTGTGTGTTTGAGTTATTATTTTTTAACTCATAAAATTATCAAAGGCGATTGTCTATGGTAAAATAGATTTTAACAGATTAATGGTTTAATGCATTTTCTCAAAGTTAACACGTCCCCAAAGTTAATCTCATTCTCTGTTAGATCGGTTTGATCGGCGACGAGAAAGTCGTGGGCGCGGGAATCGATCAGAGCGATCGGCATCATATATGAATGTTCAAACGGAAGTGGGAGGGATGTAACTTGCGCTATCTCAAGAAGCCGCGAGCGTGCACATTTGGCACGTAGCTGATATTTATCACCAGCGAATACGAAGCCGCCACCTGATAGGCCGAGCGCAGAAAGAAACGCGCGTCGTTTCGGAAGGGATCTGGCGCAACTGACGTGAAGAGGGAAAGAGAGAGAGAGAGAGAGAGAGAGTCTGCGTCTTCCGGAGGAGAAGCGCAAAAGTAATGGACTGGTCGAAATCGTATGCATCGCGCTCGTTCTCGCGCGCCGCACGTGAGTGCAGTCCGAGTCGCGAACGACATCCCGGTAATTCATGCCCCTTCCTAACCCTCCTCGTTCCTATCCCCAGATCGTCGATAATATCGATCCCCCGAAAGCACATTGCGTCTCACTCTAGCGAGATTTAGTGCGCCCCGCCCAGTGCACCTAACATATAGGGGGTCATGGATGTAGGCGCCTAAATTGGACCACCTAAGAAAAAGTGCCTGTTTCATGTAGCGGGGCCCATCTGAAAAGCGAAATGCGCTAAAAAAAAATGATCGGAGAATAGATAGGGAGTATCGAAAGCGGAGGCGGATTTGGTTTGAAATATTTTATCCAGAGTAATCACAGCACAAAGAAAAGGGATGAAAGGAAATTGATATATCGGTAAAATATTCGTGGGGCAATTGTATAATTTAATAATTCGAATATATTTATTTTATTTTTATTCTCTTTCTTTTCGCATTTTGAAATATCTATTTAGATGTTCATAGTATTACAATAATTCAGTAATAATAATTATTCTCAATTTTAACATTGCACGTCTCCTACTTGAAATTTTTTATTCACGTAAATGTAATTCCATGAGAAAGCATCCTCGCCCCCATTACGTTTATTAAATAATGTAACATTCTTGTAACGTCATAAATTTCTTGAATTTCGTGCTTAAATAGCGCTAAATGGTAACTGCCGGAGCGTGATAACGCTCTCAGTAAATTGACTTTAAATCATCGAAAGAAGCGCGCTTCATTAGCGGAAGAACCGGCAGCGCCGGAAGAGAATTATCTCTGAGTGGGTTAAAGTCGTTTGCGTAGAACGATCAAGCTCGCGAATTCCTCGCCCTTAGACGCTTTGTGCGAGTCCTTAGTACGTGGCATTTATCCTAGTAGTTGCAATCCACAAGGCCTCTTATGTGAAGCGCATTCATTTCATTGTCCGTTACATTTTGCGCGAAAATCATGAAAGTGTAATTTTTTATCGGAGCTCAAAATTTGTTATGTAACATCAAGTTCGAGATTTCGCATCATATTTTTCCCGCAAATTCCGACAATACAAAGGACTTTTATATGCACAGGAAGAACGATTTTGCTGAAGTATCTAAAAACTTAGATAGATACATCTGAGAAACAGTTTTGTTAGATCATTAAAATAATCTTTTTAATCGTGTATAATTAGGAGGAAACTTAAGCACGATAAGCAATTCTACAAAAAATTTTGACATTGTAACAACCAGTTTGAGCGACCAACATAATTACTTTGATAATCCAATAAAATTACTTTCAAATGTGTAACTGAGCTAAATTTTTAGATACTTCATCAAAACTATTCTTCCCGCGCGTGTAATATTCAGAAAACATGGATTATAAATGCAGAAAAAGAAAGAGAAAAGTGCAGAGTAAAAACATATAATGAAATATTGATATTTCGAAGTTTTCTAATATTTTCGCACAGCGCACACTTGTACGCTTCTCACCAAATGGCCAACCAAAATAGTAAAAAATATCGCAGCGTCATTGCAAATGCAAAGTTATGCGTGCGCATGCGTAAAAAACAGATACATTTAATTTCTTATATGATGAAGTGTTCCGCGACACGCACGCACACACACGCGATAACCGATATCTTGAAAGCGACGTAAGATCGTTTTTAAGCCATGTGTCAAAGACAATATAACCGGCTCTTTAAAATGGAATTTTAAATGCGGCACATATACATCCCCGCCGCGTTTAAATGGAATTTAAAAGGGATTTAAAAGAGCGTCATGTATTTATGGATTCGCTTCCACGTGCGCTCTCGGGATCGCGCGTCGTCGCTGTACTCGGTGCAGCCACGCGCCACGCCAGTGCATTACCATTGTCGGCCCGTTGAGAATTGCATTTGTAAAATTTCCCGAGCAATGGCAGAGTTCCTTCCTGCGGAAGGAATCGTTACGGAATAAATTCTGCATATTCATGATTCATCGAAGCGCAAAAAATGCTCCTCGACGAGACTAAAAGTAATTAACAGCGTTGAAACTGTTCGTAATCGAATTACGTTTTATAACACCGAGAAAATTATTGATCAATATTTGGCGAATGTTAATCAACATGAAACGTGTGGAATTCTTTGAGATCATGTAATAGCTATCAACTTTTATTATATTTTAATTTAAAAAAATTATGGTTTAACATGTCCATAAATAGTTCTTGAAAATTTTGTTTGTTTTAACTTTATGCACCACGATGCACTCGGAAACACGGTAAATGGGATTGCCAATGGAAAAGCGGAAGAGAAGTATCAGTTCATTTTTATTTCAGTTATGCAGCCGGCAGGCGGTTCGATAAACGAGAAAACTTTTTATTTCATTCTAAACGACGAGAGACGGTGTCGATCGTCCGGGATATATCCGTTATTTTCTCATCTCACCAACAATGGTCCCGCGGAGCACGGAGTCGAGTCTCGCGGTAAGCGAGTCAGCATTTCGTTTTCCCGAGACGCGTGTGTCCACCTGCGATAACTGCATCGACGTGTTGAACTCAAAGGGAGCTTTTTTCGGAGCGGTCGAAAGTATTATTGGAGAAGTTCGACAAGCGCCGCTTCGGATTTCTTATCCGACCGGGTGATATGAGATCGGACGTTTTTGCGATAAAAAGAGAGAGACTTCCCTTCGCACTCCCTGATATCTTTCGACAGTGCATTCGTTTGACATTTTTAGTGAGTCACCCGAGGTGAGACTTCGACAAGTTTTCTGTTTCCGTGGTTGGAAATTACATGCCAAGTGTTGCCGGCCGTCGATATTCAGAACGCCGCGGAGTAATCAAAAAGCCAACGGCTTATTTTACATTACAATATGGAAACATGAAACCTAAAATTGTAAATAGTGATTGTATATTTCACGGATATCAGTTTAAAATTTATTGCGTTATTGCGAGACGGAGACGCAATGGAATGAAAGGTGTCTTCGGACGATCGAAGGGGAGGCAGGCAGGAACCGCGTTGCTTCCGGGCACGGCATTCGGTTAAACGCGCGTAACACTTAATCAAAACATGAGGGGCGCGTCCACCTCCTCCGGGATTGAGATACGCGACCCGATCACTTCGTCCGTCTGCTTCTCCTCTCCTCCGGGACGCGGGACGAGAGGGCGGACATCCTATACCGCGGAGGGCCGGAAGGGCCTAGGACGCGAAGGAGATGGATAGTACGAGGAAGAGAGAGAGACCTCGTAGCCGGCAGTGACGCATAAATCTGCCGCGCGATGCGTTCGGTTACGCGCGTGTATTTAATTGCAGTGCAGTCGCAGCAGGCTGGTCCGCCTCGCTCCGCTCGCGGTCGCTGCGACGTCTTCCCTCGTGAGACGCAGATTTTTAGATAAAAAGCGAGGGAGCCCGACGCGGCGATCCGATCGAAACTAATAGCGCCCCCGTTTCACGACGGTGAGTTGCCGTCGAACCCGACGTTACAGTCCGGAGGCGTCGATGAGGGTAGACGAAGATTTCATAATTAGCGACGATTTATCAGTGCCAGCGTGTCGTTCGACCCGATCGTATGGCGCATTTATTTTTAAGCAGATACCTTCGAAGGGTATCTCTTAAGAGCGCGCGCACGGCTTGTAGTTTAATGCTTTTAAGAGATTTTTGAAGTTGCAGATGTTTACTCCATGATAGTTTGAAAAGAAATTTTGTACTCTATTGAAAAATGCACTACTTAAGGATATTTCGTTGAAAATTAAAGACATTCATCCAAGTAAAATTTATTATGTTAAATTTCTATTTCTCTTTAAATATATTTCTATATTTGATTTATACAATGTGTAAAAGTCCTAAAAGTCTCGGTCCGGTCAATATTTCAAAAATAAAATGTTTTTGAGAAAAATGTTTTAAATAAAAGTTTGCAGAGTTTTAATAAATGTAATTAGGTAGTAATCTTAGTTACATTATGGGTAGATGTACTAAGATCACGTGAAAGACGTCTTCAATTGTTTAAATAGAAACCTATATTTTTTATTGTATATCTTGTAACTGACATCGCAAGAACATCCATTCCATATCCATTTGTATTGTATAATTAAACTCTTTTCTTTAGGAAAAAATTTCAACAGTTATGAATTGAAAGTTACGGTATCGCTAGCCAGGATGTATCAAGTGTGTACAAGCGGATATATGTCTTTTTGATTGTGCCGACTAATAAAAATGTATTCTAATAATAAGAATTCCACAAATTCTTGTCATTATCCATAAAAATTATATACTTTAGCGTTGTCTAAAATAATTTATATCGACATATATGCGCGACAAGTAGAAGATTCGTTCACACATGTACATATATGTTGCATTCGTATTGTGGCCGGTCATTCCGATAAGATTATAATAGAACAAGCGATCGGGTACGATAGCTATTTAGCGTACCTGGTAATCAGTGACCATAAAACTGAACATAAGCCGTCCCGTTCCCTCTCCGAGCGAGAGCGCGAGCGCATATTCTACTTGCATGATAGCAACAAAAGCCTAAGTTCCGGCAATAAAGCGTAAGTGCCAACTCACGTCGTTTAAACGGCATTCTTCTTCGTACGAGCAAATCGAATTTAGGAGCTCGGGGCATTGCGAGCGAGCCAACTCTGAGCGCGAGTAACAAAGCGAAAAGGAGATGCTTGACTTCTGTATTCTTTATTCTTATGATACACGATACACATATGTACAAGATCGTTCATGGATAACGGCACAATAAAAATATCAGCGTAAACGTATCATTGCGACGAGCGGCACAATTTTATTTACGTATCCGATACATAAATTTCATTTAAATTTATTATTTTATCGCGGCTTTTGAGAATTTCCGGTCTGTTGATTTTCCTCGACGTAAAAATATCATCAATTTTTATACAGAAAGATTATTGTAGCTTACTATTCTCGTATCTGTTGATATTATCTTATAGGAAAAACAGTATACGCATATCAGGATTTTACATTTACATAAAGTTAAACGATTGTTATAAAATAATAATAATAATAATTAGGGAAAAACTTTTGTGTTGAGAAAATCATTTTCTTGCTATTATAGTTATTTTTATTTATTAATTTTTACTCGCCACATAATTTCTTATTTGTTTTTTTTATTATTTCTAAATGGAAAGAGATTGATTATTTATATTATTCATAAATAATTCTTTATAAAAATCGATTAGCTTGATAAATTTGAAGAAATCTTCATGATATTTTGCGGCATTCCAGTTACATAGAAGATTTTACAGAACTTAAAATGATTAATCGTATGAAATCGTTCATAACAAATAAGATGATCGATCGAATTGAATTTTCCGATGACAATTAATAATACGCATGACAATAATAATTATTAAAATTAACCTAATTCCTCGACCGAATGAAAAACGATGCTGTGCGAAACCTTCTGTCTCTCTCTCTCTCTCGCCTTCGAAAAGGACCTTTGCATTCTCGAGGAAACATGATTCTTGTCTATCCCGTTCGGACTCAAGGATAGATCGTCCGTGGAGATTGTCGGCAGTGCAATTTGTTTCAGTGCCTAATACGAATGTTCCCTCTCGAGACGGCGGCTACCTGGAATATCCGTTTAATAGACAGGTGAATTTGGTGCTCTACAAGATTTTATTGTGAAATTTAGTATTATATTTCAGAACAGCGTTATAAAAGTAAATTCTAAATTTCCGTAAAATTAAAAATTTCTGTAAAATTACATTTAATAAAAGAATACATTCGCATTTAATATAAAAACGTTTAATATAAACATTCATATCTGTGTCAATTTGTGATGTGTTTTCGTTTCAATATCGTTTATCAATTTGTTATTTTATGTAAATAAAATAAAGGAAATTTATTGTTAAGTTTTCTAAAATATAATATTTTTAATTTCTAGTTAAGATGAAAAAACATTGATATCAATCAAGTTGATTTAAAAAAAAAATTTAAATTTTTGATAGACACGTGAAAAGATATAAGGAATTGAAATTCAGAGTTGCGATTGTGCGGCGCGAGCGGAGTGAGAACTTAACCCTGCACGACCTATCCCCTTCCCTCGTAATTTCAGGGTAAGATATCCATGCTCGTGTGAGGGCGCTTTTATTACTGGCTTTGTTGAAACCGGCTCCTTCATCTCTGTTTGAGTGCTTTTCGTTCGTTCTCAAGAAGCGCGTTACAAAATTATAATTAAATCAGTACACATGAAAGCCTGCCTCTACTGTTTGTAACATTATATGGGTTTTATATGAACAGGTTGCATTATCGAACGTCGTGATTATTTCGCAAATTTTTAATCAACTCATGACATAAGGACCATTCATATTTCTTTGTTATACGAAGAAAATTGTTACTAGTATGATTTATCTAAAAATATTTATAACAGTAAATTGGACAATTTTTTAAATGAATTGTTTCAAGGAAAGTCATTATTTATTGCACTTGTTAATTTTCAAAACTAATTTATTATTATACATAATTAAACTTATACATTTAAACTTATAAACTTTAAGATTTTATGGATCTTTTATTTTTTTCAACAATATTAATAAATAGAGATTGATAACATAAGAAATTTATATCTTAATATATCTATAGTGTATCTAAAAAATTATTGTAGATAATCAACATAATATTTAAGTGTTATTTTATGACATTATGCCTTTCATCTTTTTTAAAAATATAACCCTTGCTCTTTTACGACCTCAAGAGACTGGTTCCTTACATTATCGTAAACCTTGCGTTTACGTAACGCGAATAAAGCTCGAGAGAACAAGGTAATTAGGCAAAATTTATTTAGTATGGTTGCATGCGGGATTTAAGATTATTATGGGATGCGCGACTCGGATGAAAAAAAAAAATTGCTTTCGTGCGTTGCATAAAGACGCGCGCAAAAAAATCTTATCTCGGGGTTGCATTACATTCATGTACTCGTACACTTATGGTTAATTAAGGTAACTGTGTAATCCTTACTGTGGGTTGCACAACATAACATGTGCGTCGCAAAATTACAACATTATTAAAAAAGTATACTCGAAAAGAGAATGCATGTTATCATTGTTCTAGTTCTGTTATGTTAAATGTTATGTTAAATGAATTTAGAAGTTTGATTAAATTAAAAGCGTGGAAAAAAGAAAATTATAATTTTTTAACATAATTCTTTATTTAATAATATTTAAATAAACGGTACACAAGCGTGTAAAATACTTGCGTGAATATTCTTGTGTGTGTGTGTGTGTGTGTGTGTGTGTGTGTGTG
The DNA here is from genome assembly GCA_037157785.1 of Cephalotes varians. Lineage (NCBI taxonomy): Eukaryota > Metazoa > Arthropoda > Insecta > Hymenoptera > Formicidae > Cephalotes > Cephalotes varians. Next base: position 917,934 of record JANQDE010000038.1, on the reverse strand, counting down.
TGTGTTGTCTTTTTAAATATTTTCAAAATAAATTTTTAAAAAAATCACATGAATACATATGAAAAATGTTTTTAATTATATAAGAATCAGAAATATAATACATATAAAACATAAAGACAATTTAATAAATAATTTTTTACAATAATTACAAAAACAATATATTACATAAATATTATGCGTACATGAATATTATCATACATAATATATACAATATATATTATATATATATATATGCATATAATATTTTATATCTATAATAAGAAATATTAACATGGAAAAGTATAATGGAGAGATTAATACGGAAGACGAAATGGAAACATAAATAGAGAAGAGAAGAGAGTAGTACACTTGAGAAGATAAGTAAAAGAAAAGAAAAAGGACGTGAAGAGTAGAAAAATGTCGGAATCCTGCCTGTCTGGACGTCCCGAAGCGTATCTGCGAAATTGTTTCGGATATTTTCACCGTGTCGGCGAAATTATCTAGCAACCGAGCTGCCTCTCTCATTCTTCGGGGCCTTACGGGCTTTCTCGTCTGCGTTTACACGCCGCTTGAATCGACGCATCGTCTACATCGCTTCGCATCGCGCGCATGATGAAGGTGCAAGATGCGCGGCGTGCTTAATGCACCGCGTGATGCACTTTCGACGGTCGCGAAAGGGTTACCCTCGATACCATAATTTCCTCTCTTAATTCCAGAAATATTCGTCTTCTCTTGATTATATCAAGAGGCGCGTTTTATGCTCATGATATTATGCAAGGTAATTTCTCGTCGTGTATAGATATTCTTCCATCGAAATTGCGAAATCATTTTTCTTCCTTGAAATTGATCTGAAATTAAATTTAAAAAAATGTAACCGATTAATACTGACTCGATTAAAGATCACTTTGCGAATAGCAGTTTATTTCTTGTAATTTTAAAAATATTTATGGAAGTTTTTATGAATGTAACAGATTTTTAGCTTCTTACTCGTTCGATTCTCTGAATAATTAGATCTGCTTGTTCTCTCATTAAATCGTTAAATTTTCGCATCTTCAGACTCATATCTGACAAATGTTACGATTGCACGTCTGCGCTTAGTGGATCGGCCCGCGTATTTTCTCGCTCAATATCTGAATGGACGCAATGATCATTTCGGAGCAGAATATTTAAGCCATCTGTTTGCATACATGGTCTGTGTGGTTCGCATGCTCGCCTGATCGCCCGATCGCCGCCCGCGATTTTGTTTGAGCCTTCCGCGGAGACAGAAAACGGCGATATTAATTGATTTCCGGGGCACGCTCAAGCCCGTAAATAAATTAATAACGCGGCCGCCCATTGTTTACACGCGCCGTTTACAAATGGCGCCAATAATGATCGACTAATACACGGCAAACTTTTATGTCGTAGATTTCATTGTCAAACATCGATCATAACTGAAACGTTGAATGCCACATGATGCAGCTAAATTGTGTCAGTAGGATCTGATTTTGTGCAAAAATTGGAGAGATTACAATATGTGATTAATATTATAAATAATAATATAAATTAATAATAATGTAAAGTATATAAAATAAATTTATATCTAAAAGAATCTAATCGTAATTGTCGAGCGTTGTGAGATAGTTGTGTTAGCATATTTGTGTCAAATACAAGTCGTACATCTCAATTGTGACACATGCCGATTGATCGCCGAATCTAACGAAGTTTAATAGAGAATCGGGCTGATCGATAGGTAGGAGCATTAAATAGCCGATTATAAAAAAAAAAAGAAGAATTCTCATCGAAACCCGCCATTCCTTTCCTGTCAAGACCCATTATCGAAAGTTCCAATTTATCGGTTGCAGAAAATAATTGATAAACTGCAGCGCGTCTGGCGATGCGGCGAGTGAATCTCCGAGCAGTTAATCAATCACAATATTTCGACACCGCAAAAGCGTTGCTCCGTGCATTTACCTTGCGTTGATTTACATTTAGTCATTTTTTCTGTTGATGTATCTAGAACGCGGGAAATTCAATTAACTAGAGATTCTAATATGATTCATCTTTCTCATTTATAACTTCCATAATTTATCTTTCGTTTAGCGCTACAATCTTTATTCATACTTGTGCGAGTACATTAAACTTGTGTAAGTCTGGTGTCTTTCTCAAAATATATTATATATTATAACAAAGATTTTTTATATATACATATATAATATGTATAACCTTGCTGTATTATATAAATTTATATATATAATATAAATAACCTGTATTATATAATTTTAAAATACACAATATTAAAAATTCTGAAATAAATGAAAAAAAACAAGATTTTGTTCTATTTTCTTAAATTTATTTTTAAAGATTTTAGTCGAATTACTCTAATGTCCGGTACAGTGCAAATTAGCATGCGAGTTGAAAAGGTCAGCAACTAAGGATCAGCTACTGGCTTCATATAAACAGATCAACCGAGTTACTAGCTATGGCGAGCAGTAGCGAGAACTGGCTTTTCTAATTATTTCAATTCAATTATTTTTATTTTATAACTATGGCCACTGGCCTTCTTTTACCACATAGAAACACAGATAGACCAATTACTACTTCTTGTAACCAACTGCTATTCATAAACCAGTATGGCCAATAGCTGATCCCAACAGTAAGTAGAGCTGAGATAACCAGTTCAGAGGCCAATACTATTAGTTTACAAATTAGTAGCTCGCATTATGTAAACAACAAGAGTCACAATATATAAAGACCGAATAGCTGACCACTCAGTTCGAAGGCCAGCTACTATCTTACTAGCATGCTAGTAGCTTACATCTCGTAAACCAGGCATAAACAATAAGGATCAGTATTGTAAGGGTTGAATCACTCAATTCGAAAGCTAGCTATTGGCATGCTAGTAACTTGCATCGTGTAAATTAGACATGCCCAACCGCACGGCTAGTAACTCAGCTGATCTGGCCAATCTTTACATGAAGCTAGTAGCTGACAGCTACTGACCTTATCAGCTCGCACGCCAACTGCAATGTGTTTAACCAAGTATTCTTGAAACCAAGATTCTTAAAACACGTAAGAAGACATAACTATATAAAAAAATTGATTTGTTTTTTCAAACTTTTTAAACGAGTAATCTCTTTAAGAGATAAATAACACATCGTTTTAAGATGAACGCAGTGCAGACTACTGTTATTGAGAATCCACCGGTCATCGAATCAACTCAATTCGATTGAAGAAAGTATCGTCTACTTTCGTAATAAATGAGCTTCGCGAGGGAGCAGCAGTGCTTTCAGGATAAACTCGTCAATTCGCGTTCCGTCGAGCGATAAGCTCCTCCCGAGTCCCGCGGGCGCGAGTTTTATTATCCGTCGGCACGAGCTGGCGCGAGTCGGAGTAGCTTCATTAAATATCGATTCTCGGACGCGGGCACGTGGCATATCGTGCATACGCGCGCCCGCGTCTTCCTTATCGGAATCACAACGCTAAAACGTACACGTATACGCCGGACCGAGTGAATTATGCGCGTAACGCGTGCCGCCGATGACACACCTCTCCTACCTGATGTCCTATCTAGCGAGCATCGCTTTTTATTGCGCCGCGCAAAAATAAATCTACATGTTTCAACGCTGTACAATGTCGAAAGTACGATTTTTGGGATAAAGTTTAAAAATTCGCGAGATTGCGCGATATTCCCTCTATGTGCGGTACTAGAACAAAGATATCGCACAAACTGTGCTGGAAAGGGAGATTATGTGCCGTCAGTTGAAACGCGCTGTGCGTGATATAAAAGAATTTTATTATTGATAAAAACAGCGATCTTCTTCTTCCCGCTGCACAATTGAATTTTTAAACTTCTGATAATGGGAGAGATAATACGAATGGCCTAGTTCGTCTTTTTTTCACATGTAAACAACATTATTAAAAGACGTACGTCCATGCGGTCAAACGATTATTCTTCGCAAGGGGGTGGTTTCTATTTTTTTCTATACACAATCGTCCGCTCGACCCTTCACCCTTTATAATGTACGTGTTAGACGCACGAGTTGCGTTTCGCAGAGCGCGTGCGGCAGCTCGTTCTGCGGGTCATAAATAATCTGGAAACATGAATATCGCAGGACTAGCCACCCCCGGGTCACTCCGAGCGTTTTCTCTCTCTCTTTTTTTTTCTGCTCCGCTACTCCCGCGTCCGTGCATGTTTTCTCGGTAATTAGGAAATTTCTCTTCTCCTCGCCTTCTTCTACGTCTAATTCTTTTTTAATTTGTACCCCGTTCGCACTCGCCCGCAAATTTCGTTCTAATTTGCTCACGTAGCTACCTCTCCCTGTAGAAAACCAAATACGTTGGACAAGGATTGCCACAATTTCAGGATTTTGAAGATCTTGTTTGAATTTTTGTCTCCTAAAAATTACGAAGCTATTACCATTTAGAAAGGAAATTTTTTCCCTTCTTTTTTTCATATATGTGTGTTTTCATATTCGTGTGTTTTAAATATAATTAAGAAACACTCCCATTTTTTTATTTGTTGGTTTCTATTTAATTATTTTTTTATTTTAGTTTGCGTGTGCTCACAAATTTCAATTAATGCTCTAATTTGTCCACACATGGAAAGAACGCTTTTTGCTGAAGTATCTAAAAATTTAGCTGGATGCAGATCTGAAAATAATTTTGTCAATTTATCAAAATAATTATGTGGAACGCTAAAAATATTGATGAATGTTACAAAAAGTTTTAACATTCTCTCAATCAATTGATTATTTTACATAATTATTGTAGTTCAAATTATTTTCTATTCTGTATCTAACTAAATTTTTTAGATAAAAGAGAAAAATTCATACATTGGATCTTTTAATATAATTAATCAATTAGAAATTCACTATTATAGCCTCTGTAATTAAAATTATCTTCTAAATTGCATGTATTTTTTCTATACTATACAGCGTACATAGATCACACGCACAATTTAAGCATTGCCAGAAGATACAAAAATAATATAAATATCTACAGAACGATCACACATTTACGCGGATCTCGAAGGGAGACGAAAAATTTAGTAGACCTAGCAACCCGTTCTAGGATACCTGATACTCCTCGAGGAACGACGCGCGCAAATCCTTCCACGAAATTATCGCCCCAGCGTTTTCGCAGGATGGGGACAAAGGTATCTTCTCAGTGAGAGGAAACGCACGATCTGCACGCGTGCGCGCGCGCACGTTTGTGTGTATGCGATGGCAGATAATCGTGCCACAGATCGCGGATCTGGTGCTGTGGCAGCGGCCCGTGCCGCGTGCGTGCACGCGTGTGCGTGCCGGCCACGGGATTCCTGTTCTATGGAAGTAGCTGCCTCCGCAGTTAAGATCTCGTGGTATCAGGTTTCCCCGATTTGTATCGTCGACCAGTCTCCGCTCCGTCTCGTCGTCATCCTCGCCGCGATTGCAGTCGAGCACGTTAGAAAGTATCTCGCCATAGTTTCCACAACGGATAACAATATAAAATATTATTATAAACATGGAAAATATGAATATGATTTTTAAGTTTCTAGTTAACATTTAGGGGTTATAGGACTTAAAAAATTTCAAAAAAATCGAATTTTTTTAATTTTAAGTAATCTAATGTAAAGTATAAAAATGAAGCTGGTAAATTAATGAGTTATAAATAAATTATTAAAAATTATAACATTTACATCCCGTGATTAAATACGCTTTTACAAAACATAATTTTTGAAAACGGTGGCCATGATAATTCAAAGATTTATTCGATCAAATTTTGAAGTTCTAAAGTAACATTTTTCGTGACATTTCGCATCGATTTACGGAAGTTATTTCTTACTTTCAATTTCTTTCTTGAACTATAAAGAAAAAAGAACAAAATTCTTCAAGAAAACGCATATATCTAGTTTTGCGAAAAATAAAATTTTTTAAAGTTCTTTCCATGATTTGGAAGTAACAAGTGTAAAAAATGTTTACTTTTTCTCAGTCCGAAACTAAAATCTTAATTACATGCAGACTGCAATAATTATTTAAAATGCCGTTATTATTTATTTTAGCATCTTTGTTGTAATTTTGCATCTTAACTTTATTAAATATGTTTTTTAAGTAAAAAAAACTTTTTGTCTATTTCTTTAAATAAAAGTTATATAGTAGTTTTATATAGTATCGAAAAGTGCATTATTTTTTTTATTCGTTACATTCTTATGATCTTTTAATGTAAAATGTAACAAACTTTTTTGCAATTAATGTTAGATATAAATATATTAATATTAGATTTCAAATTTTATATCTCAGAATTTCCCTTTAAATCGCGACACTAGTTAAATCTAATTACATCTAAATATGACATATCAAGCATCTTATTTCTTTGGCCTCAATTCTGTGTGTTTGAATGCATAAATAAAAAAGTATGATTTCCGACTTAGAGCGAATATATAAATATTCATCTGTTCGTTTCGCAGGTTAGACATGCGGTTAAAAGCTTTTGTATTTAACATATTACATTAACATATATAAATCCGGTCGTATATCTCGAAAATAAATAATGTTTTGAAAAAATATAATATGACAATGAGGACAGTAAGTAGATGCCAGAAAGTAGATTAATGGTTGAAAAATTTGTTATATACAAAAAATATCGTTTATTTAAAATTATTGTTGTTACACTCATATTTATTTCAAGTTTTTGATTATTATTTGATGAATTACATGAAATCAATGATAACTGCGTTTTCAACGATTATGTTTCAAATATATTAATATTTTTAAGGTTTCGCAACAATGTATAAATGAAAGTTTAATATTTTTGTGAAAATATATCTTCACTATCGTTCATTTGGAAAGTTTAACTTTGTTGATACACGGAATTTTGATAACACGATTTGATAAAGTATTTAAAAATTTAGCTAGATATAGATCTGAAAATAATTTTGTTAGATTATCAAAATAATATATAAGATTAAAGTATATATATATATAAAATATATATATATAACTTTTTGCAGTATTATGTTTGAATGTCCTACATAATTATTTTGAGCGAAATTATTTTCAGATCTGTATCTAAATTTTTACATACTTCAACAAAATCATTCTTTCCGTGTAAAAATTCGTCTTGCAGAGATAATTCTTACAAAAATTAAGCATAACTATAAAATATTAAAAAATAAAAAATAAATTTTATATAACAAATATTTTTTTCTTTATGTGAATTGTAAAAATGATAAAAATAATTAAGCTAATAAAGCTGTTAAAAAAATATATGCAGAATACAGTTGTAAATTTTGTATAATCCATCAACGTTATGTTCTTCTTCACTTAATAAATTAATAGTAAAACGTATCGCTTTTTTATGAATCACATGATGGAATTTGAAACTTAATTTGCGATCTAAACTACTTACTCGGTACTACGACCGAGAAATATTAAAGCGAAGTGAATTGCGTGTATATTATCTCGTTAATTGTAATTTCAGCTTTGCCAGGAATAAATGCAGCTAGTATTAAGTGTAAATGCATTCTAGACGACGTGACTTGATGGCTCTTAAATAAATTGCGACCGACCAGAAAATATTTTGCGGTCAGGAGATGTATTTGCGACGAAAACGGTTCTTGGAGCATTACGAGAAAAACCGGCTCTAATGACGTTTAATAAACGGAAAATAAAGCGACACCTCCACTTACCCGTAGATCACCGCGACTACATTGCAGCGTTAGAATTCCATGGCGCGGAAATTGTTGAATTTATTAAAACTGCACCATTCGACCGCGCCGCCAACTGGATTTCACATGCAATCCTGCGTGCTTCGACGCGACGTTTCAAAACATCTGTGCAGAGATATTCCCAATTTTTTATGGACGCGTAAATCCTATCAAATCTCGTTAACGAATGTTGGATGAAGTGATTATTTTTTATTGACTTATTAATGGTAGAAATGATTTGTGAAACGCATTGTGAACGCAACGCTCGTATTAGTTGTTTAATTTACATCTTTACTTCCAATTTTCACATATGCCATGCTTTCCACGATTTTGCGAATTTTCGCTAAAATTTTAGTTCTCACAAAATATATAAAACTTCTTTTTTTTTTAAAAAAAAAGGACACTTTTAATAAAATCTTTTTCCAAAGGCGAAAACAGAAACAAATCTTACTATACGGTTCACGAAACGAAAACTTTCCGTGGAAAATGACGCGTATTCCGGCGTTTTGATCGGCAATTAAAGCGGAATTAATCTTAGCATTTTGCATAACTCTCACAGAACTCAAGAATCTGTTTATATACTAATGACGAGTTTGTCAGCAGTTTCGCGGTAACTCTTCTTTCCGTCTCGCGGCATCGCGTAATGGGTATATCTGGGCACAGGTAGCTGAGATGATCTATTACCGCGAAAATAGGTCAATTAGACGGTCTATCCTCGGGCCACGCTGCTCGTTCCCGAATTTCGAGGTAATTCTGTTTGCCCGCTTTAATTACAAGACCCGACCTCTACGCCGGCAACAAGGCGAGATGAAAGTGACACGTTCCAGCCGGACATTTCGCAGCAAGTCATTTTCACGACAATACGACTGACTTCCTAATGATCGCGAAATTAATTAGTCCTGTCTACGTGAAGCAGAAGTCAGTTTCGCTAGCCAGAGAATTTTTCTCTAACATATATCTTTTCTTCGATCTTTAGTACATCAAAAAAACACATCCACAGGAAATTTTATTTTACTCTCCGTATACTGAAGTGTTAAGAATTAATATAGAAAAAAACTGTATGCATTTCTGATGTTTCTGTTATTTTGATATTTTCGATGTTTTGAATATCGGAGAACTTAGCTAGAGAAGAAAAATCAATTTATATTTCAATACTTGATCTTTCTTATAATATTTTCAGAATACTTTTCTACGTACATTGCAAATTGTGATAAATTGATCATATTAGTTTTACATATAAAAATTTTTTAATGAGGACACAGCCAAATTAACATTATACATGTATATCTAATTATATTTTATATCCATATTTAATATTGTTTTCGCTTACACATTCATATACAATTTTTCACATAATATTATAACTGAATAAAGGCATTACTCGGCATTATTCTAAGTTACAGATACGTTATACATTCTTGATTACATTAACTTCTCTCGTTTAATAAATTATAAAATAATTTATATTAAATATGATACGCAACATGCACGTGTACAACCTATATACATTCGCATATGCAATTTAACGTGCTATGACACATCACTTTATAAGTTATTTAATCTCTGTTTATCAAAGTGTGAATCACGTGAAGTTGACTATATTATTAAGATACTTATTTTGCATAATTTTCACAGCCCTTGTAATTTCACTTTATGTAGTGCTTCGGACTAAACTAAAATTTCATCGAAGCTGTATGCGTGCAGAATTTTCTTTGTAACGCGTATGAGGAAATACTTTGATGGCCAAGTAATAGAGCGCCGGCGAGATGAGAATATCGTGCGCGGCGGCAGACAGGTACATACAATAGACGAGCTGACTCTGTGATAAAGTGATCAAAGAAACAACAAAGTATCTGCCAAGTCGACTACATTAACGCTCATAAACGTTGTTAACTTATTCAGCCTTATAGTAGCGGGACTGAAACACGAAGAACAGAAGGAATCAACGCGACGCGTCGCATGTTCTATTGACGGAAAATCTACACACAGCTTTTAACTCGCGAAAAATAGCATTAAAAAAATTAAAATTCATCTTAAAAATATGCGATAAATTTTTCTTACTTACGCTGCATAAAATTATCTGCAAAAATTGATCTTATTAGAGTTACAGAACTGTGTATTTTACCAAAAGGTAGCTATTGTATCAGCATCGATTTTCCATATTTTCGTTACTTCTTGCTCGTCGTATCATCATTGCCGCCGATACTTCGATCCAGCCCCTTAATCTGACAACTACACCAATTTTACCAGCAGCGAACAATTATTTCTCTTCACATTAACCTATGCGTTATTGTGTATAACACGGCATTACAAATGGCGGACGCAATCCGGCACTGAGTAATTGCATTTCATAACGACTTATGAGCTGGTTGATACGAAGGTAATTAGAGCGCGTATCGTTGATGCGGGGACAATAAGCTTCGCGAGCTGACAGTGTAAACTGTTAAAGGGCGATCGTAACGTTACGCATTTAATAATCTGTGCTGTGGGTTATCATTTTGTATTCACTACACTGTAGAAACTATCCTGCTCTTAATTAAATGTTTACGACACATTATTACCGGGACATATTCTATCCGGAAAGTTCCTCATTCGCAGTAAATATTTCGCGATCCTATGCGCCATGACCGATATTAAATAAAATACAGCCGGATGACGTAACTTTTTTTAACCACGAACACCGTCAATAATGGCGCTTATAAAGCGCACGACGGAAATTCCGAATAACGCAATTCGATTCGAAAGCGAAGAATAAAAAATTGAAAAGATGGAACAACTTTTTTTTGTTCAATATTTACAGCAGAAAATGTATCAGCAAAATCGCGGAATAAATAGTGCGAATTCAATTAGTGGTATTTGGTTTTATATGATTTTGGTTCTACAATTTTAATATTTGAAGAATTCTTTACAAATATATATAGTACACAGAAAAAACGCTTTTACTGAAGTATCTAAAAATTGAGCTAAATACAGATAAATATCTAAAAATAATTTTATTGGATTATTTTAAATAATTACGCTCAAACGTAATAGGGATCTTACACAGTCAATAATCCTGTTAATAATACAGTATCAACAAATATTTTTATTTCCTATCACACGATATTGATGAGAATTAAGAAATATGGATTACAGACATTCTATAACAATCCATCAATATTAATTACGTGATCAATAATATTGTTATTTATAATATTGATAGTATTATTGACTGTTATTCCCTACATAATGAGTAATGTTGCAAAAAGTTGTAACATTCTAATAACCAGCTTGAGTATTCTACGTAATTATTTTGATGGTCTAATTTTTAAATCTGTGTCTAGCTAAATTTTTAGATACTTTATCAAAACCTCTTTTCGTGTATAAATTTGAATAAATTTTATTAATATCAAAAGGACCAAAACTAAACTTCGAGTTAAACTTGTATCGCTTCTGCGGAATCTTGTGTATCATTATAAAATTGCACATCTACTATTCGCCAATTTAATTTGAAAAGGCGAATATACGATTTTATAACATCTCGTACTAACTACGTTCTCGAAAATGCGCTCAAACGAAATGCAAGATGTGAATTCCGTCGTAAAACATGACCGCGGTAAACGATCTCGAAACTACTGACCTAAATGTACACATTTCGAGGCATAAAGTGAAAAAGTTTAATTTGTGTTTTCTCTGAAGAGTGCCAAGAAGAAAATGCGCTCTAAAAAGCAATGTTAAAATAATACTTTTTTTATAATAAAATAACAAAATTAAAAATAAGAATTTTTATTTTAATTGTTTAAGAAAATTTCTTTTATTTACTATTTTATTATCAACATTCACTGTTATAAACGATGATTTTGATGCGATTTGGTAATAAATTCGCAAAACGAAAATATACAGATACTGGAAAATGGAACAGTCTTCAAGGAGGAGCGACGCGACGGCGCGGCGACGGTGAACAAACACGCGCGTGACTTGAAATACGCTGATTACACGGAGCGTTCATAAAAGTCGCGCATTAATTCCATTCTCGAGTCTTAGATCGAGCACGAGAGCAAGCGGGAAGAAGGACGCGCGCGAAGCCCGGGGTTGCTTCTGGAAGGAGCGGACGCCGCGCAATAAAGGCGACCACCAGGCGATATTAAAAGTTTAAAAGCGCGGTCGTAATGAAATTGTTGCGCGCGTCCCGAACTCGCCGTTTCTCCGATCCTTGTCTACGTCGTCCTCCTTCCCGCACGATCGCTGAATATTTTATTCCGCCGTTGAATGCGTGTCCGCGGAAGCTTAATCACGGCCGGCTCACGTGCCCCGATCGTAAGAACGCGCGTCACGCGCGTGGTTTCTCCGTATATCACCCGTGACGTCGAGCAATATTTTCGTAGTTATGTTTTCGTAGTTTATTTCACGCGCACCGCTGCGTTTCTGACGAAAATTGCCAGTCTGTAATAACTAATGCGCGGCCGGTTAGGATGCGATAAGATATAAGACATGCAATGCTGCAGAAACGCGGTAGGAACACGATCCGATTTACATTTGTTATCAGTCTCGACGTAATTGGATCATATACGTACGTTTAATTACATAAATAATTCTGTAGCCACGAAGAGGATTGCTTATGAACTTCCAATTCGGGTTTAAGAAATTGGTGGCGATACAAAATGTTTCAGTGCTATTTAGTACGTGCGACCAATCTGTTATGCTCTCACCTTCGATACACTACGAATATTACCATGATTTTAATGGCACGGCCGAAATCATATAAATAAAAGAGATCTCTTAACGTGAGCACTCGCGCACGGTAGCCAAGTTCTCGCTTCATCTCACTCTGGAAAGCTCCGACGTCGGATTACTGCGCCATTAGCGCTCGCGTAAATCCGAGGCTTCTATCGAGCGCACCGATATTTCTGGTGTATGGTGGGTCGTACTGCTGTTTTATTAAGACGCGCTCTCTCATTAAGAAGTCTCACGCCATTAGCACGGCCTACCACACGAGTGCGCGCGGAATGATTATTCGATAAATTAGCGATGTCTCGCCAATTCGGTACACGCGTTTCCTAATCCATTTAATCCTAGCATACACATTAAAAAATAGAATATTCCATTCTATATAATGTCATACAGTATTTATATCGTTTTTAAATAAAATAATTAAAACGTAAGATATAAAGGGACTATGTATATAATATGTATATAATATTAATATTAATCTAATATTAGATTCTTTTATTTAATCTTTTTTTATTTACTTATTTTCTTTGTTTTATTTATTAAAAGATTCACGGATTTCCAAAATATGCATTATTGTTTGAACTAAAATTGAAATATAATTATTAATAGTATTTATTTTGAATTATTGATATAGAAGAAATTAAGACGAATTAAAATTAATAATCTATACATCGAATATACTTCTATATATCACAGAACATTCCAGCAATATTACAGCAACTTTACATATTCCTGCAATATCTGGAGTGTTACCGCAATATTGCTGGAACGTTCTGTGTTGAATAGGAGTATACTCAATCATATACTATTTAAATTTATATATATAAATATTTTGTGTGTGTGTGTGTGTGTGTGTGTGTGTGTGTGTGTGTGTGTGTGTGTGTGTGTGTGTRTGTGTGTGTGTGTGCGCGCGCGCGCTTTAATCTAATTTTTTTGTATTATTAAGTTGTTAGATGCATACATTATAATATTCATAAATACGAAAATGTACATATATGCTATTGTCTTCAGACTTTAACTTTACTAAGTTTTTTTGGTTTGGAGAAAGTGTAATATTATCAATATATATTATTAATATAAAAAAAACACACACACACACACACACACATACACGCACGCACGCATGCACGCACGCACGCATACTCGCACGCATACAGGTATGCGCGCACGCACGTAATATCTAAAACAGTCAAGGTACATTATATTTTGATACATTACTTTTAATCGTTTATGCTATTACAACTTTCTTTCTCATTTTTGTTTTATTGTAACACGATTGCGAATTATTTCTTTAAAATATGCAATAATATATTAAGATCACGAAAGCCATCAATTTTACAAAATAAATTGAAACGCATTGACATATTACATTAACCATTTTAAATTTCATATTCTTATTCAATCTCATCTTTTTCTGACATGGTTACAAATTCTATTTCTACACTTCAATAAGCCGTTAAAATTGAAATTTAATAGAAATCTCTATTTGTAGATGATGTATTGGAATATTGATGCATTGGAATATTAAAAATTGAAATATAAAAATTCTATACAGAATTTTTTTTTTAACAATTGAGTTTTGCATTTCCTTAGTAAAATTTGATTTGAGATTTGACGTAATATAAATAAATAAATTCTGTATGATTAGCTCAAACTCGAATTGAAAATGTTTTGATCTCACAAATTATAAATTAATTTTAAATTCGATCTTTATTACTAATTCTCAAATATTAAAATGTTAAAATAATTCTTATGACAGTAATTTTAAATTGAATAAATGAATTGAATCAACGAGTTTTTATTTTCTTTCATTTAATTCATCTTGAAGCTTATCCAAAACTGCTCAGCCTAGATACTTTTATTTTGGGGAAAGGAAAACGTCTTGAAAGAATTGAAAAAATTTAAAGAAAAAACTGAGGAAAACGCGCAAAATGCGAGACGCCCTGTGGCGGAATAAATATGTGGCGCGCCCGTTCGTCTCGGCATTTCTATTTCTCGTTATTCCGCCGTACCTTTTTGTTACTTTAAATTTTCGCGACGCGCCTCCACTCGCGCGTTCCGTAACGTTCTTTATGCGCTGGTATAAACACAATTTCTGGCAAGCAAGGTTCGCCACCAACCCTCGTGTATCCTCGCCGCGCTTTATATGCATGCACGCTTCCCTCCTCAGACTCGTCCTGTGGGATTCGGTAAGATGCACAGCAATTTCTGCCAGATCTACAACTTGTATCTTTCCGCATTACGGCTTTAATTTCGGTTGCATTAAGAGACAGGGATCTTTCTTGCATAGTCGGATACATGTCGATTTTGCAAAGTGTATCTTGTACCGAAAATTCTTATGCAATTTTGTTACGTACACGAAAAGAACGAAAGTTTTGCTGAAATACAAATCTGAAAATAATTTTGTTTGAACCATCAAAATAATTATGTAGAAAACTGATTGTTAGAATGTTAAAACTTTGCAAACTTTTTACAGCATTGTCATCAACGTTTAAGTTTCTACATAATTATCTTGATGATTTATAACAAGTATTTCAGATATGTATCTATCTAAATTTTTAGCTTCTTTAGTAAAACTGTTCTTGCATCTATAGTCATAGATACGGTCATTCAGAATCATAAATTTATTAATTGGACAATTGCCAATTGTTAATTATTTATATTTAACTGATCCGAAATAAAATACGACATTATAAAAACTAAGGCAAGTCTAAATTATGATTCAATACTATCTGTAAGACGAAGAAATAAAATTTGAATGTTAATGCAGAGTTCTATGATCGCGCAAAGAATACTTCTCTTTTGATTCGCGAACACAGTCACTGCCAATTAATGCTAACCTCGCATTGTCAAGCACGCGCCATAGAATACAGTTAGTGTTTCCCAGTCATCAATAATTTATCTCAGCGTTGATTCAGCAAATGGAACTTTTGCAATTATAATATTCTCATTAACGAAGCGCGCCCGCTGACGGCGCTTATTATGCCGCGGTCGCGCATCACGCTCAGCATCACAACACCAAAGTATTATCGATACATTTGCTGTATTAAATAATATGTTAAGAAACATAGATGGTCGCATTATATTGCGACAAACTTCTAGTTTTTGTTAAGCTGCTGTCGTCATTCTTAATTATCTTTATCATTTTCCGCCTTGTAGAGATTATTTTTATTTTTAGTATCATTTCAGTTAGAAATAATTAAATTATTCTACAACTTTTAGCAAAAAAAAAGGAAAATGTTGTATGTATTTACAGATATAAATTATTTAAGATGTTAGTAGCATTATAGTATTGAAATTTGACGATCAATTTAATTTGTGACATTATTATTCTAACTTCAGTTTAGGATTACGTTCAAATTCCGACAGTAATCAGCGTGCAATTTATGAACTAATAAATAAACTAATAACTTTTTATAAACTAATAAATTATTTAAAATTTATATAATAATATTATTAAGCACTAAGATTCTTGATTGCATTTTGGGGAGTTGCTATGCAAAGCAACAAGTGTTGTTAATTATAAATTATACTTTTATATTCAGAAATAAATATAAAAATATATTGGACCGTTAAATTATATATTTTAAGATATATTTAAGATTATATTGCGCCAAAATTAAGTGATGACAAATTCACATAAAAATACCTTAATAATTTAATAATTTATCTTAATAATTTTAATATTATCTTAATAAGTTTAATTTGAAATTAAGTTTCTAATTTTCTTCTTTATTTTTTTGCAGTACCAGGATGCGGATGGATCTTTGTATTGAGTGGGTGACTAGAAACTTTTTTATATTTATAAAAAAATAACTTAAAAATAATTAAAAAACAGAAATTGATACTAACATAGCGTGTATAAAATATAAAATTTACTTTAAAAAAATATAAAAAGTAACTCATAATCCATCATTTTGTTCATAATCATATTTAAAAATTGTTGACATTAAGTAATCGTTGTTTTTAATAAACGGAGTTTTGACATTGAAAGATTTGATACTTGCGACGCATCAGTATGAATTTGCGATACCATGTTGTTGGAGTTGATATGACTATAAATATTCATGTCTATATGAAAATAATTTTTGGGCCAATGCAAAACTTGTGGTTTCTGTCCGCTCAAAATACTTCGAAATTATGATTATATATTATAGGGGACCCATACAATATCATGAGATGGCAGCGTTGTAATTTGATTATAGATTCCATTGACGTCGAGTGTTATTAACATTGTTACGCAAGCAATACAGTCATATTACTGGCGATTCGTTGATACCGAATGGAATTATTAAATAGTTGACCATTATGGCACAGCAAGCATTTTATTTCTTGTATTGTTTTTGTTAATCGTATTTTTTCGAAGAATAATACGTTAAATATACTATGTACTAACACACATAATTCAAGTATCGAATAAAAAAAACGCTCGAACAATCGGACAAAAGAACTGTGAATTTTATTTAATACTCAATCGTGATATTTACTCATTGATATTTAAATATTTAATCATTCATGATATTCATAATTATATCCGATTTATGATTGATCTATATGTCGTTTTTATTAAATCTTTAACAATGTTGAATCTTGAACTAATTTAAATCCTACTGCTATAATTTTTAAAAAATCATGATTACAATCGGTATCCAGATATGAAGACTTATTTAAAAAGTCACTTATTGAAAAACAGAATAATAGAAATTACAAAAAGAAATATCTTAATAATTTTATTTTATTATATATAATGTAATTTTCATATTTGTAAAAATTTGTAAAAATAAATAATAATTAAGAGAGAAGAAAGAATTACACTAACAACGAAATAGTTATTGCTGTTAGTACGAATAAAATGAAAATACATTATGGAATTTTATTACATAGATCACACATTAAAGGCTGAAGACAAATTCGTTTCAAACTTGATAACGAACGATCAAATTTTTTATTGGTGTGAACACGATCGATCGTTATTGTTCCGCCGGCTTTTGACGCTGCGGCATTAAGAGGCTCGCCATTAGTCCCAGTTATTAGCCATCAAAGCGCGAGGCGCAGTCAAATTAACCATAAATTACAGTCAATGTTGGGGCGAGCGATTATTTACAGCCGACTCATGCATACGCATGGCGTATATTTCGTGCCCGCATTTGCGATCCAGCCCCCGTCTCGCGAATGGCACTCGTAATCATAAAATTCTAATCAGGCGATTATTGGCGTGATACTTTCAAGCGAGATTATGCTAAAGCGCATTCGCGAACTCCCATGCGCCGTAAACCGCACATAATCGTTAAATCGGAAACATATCCGCGCGGATTTTTCTCGTCGCGTTCTAGACGGCGAGATTATCCATTAGCATTTCCTTATACATCCCGCGGCCTAATGCCGCGTTGATAATAACTTTGAGATAATTAGTTAATGCCGCCGTATAATGTCATTTATAAATGCGAGTGAATATGAGCGCGGACTTGTACAAGAAAGACTTAAATAATTTGCGCGAGAGGAGAGTTAATTTTTCCCATTTCTCGAAAATAGATGAGCATAAGCGTAAATAATTTCTCCATGATTCTTAAGGATATAGATGATTCCATTTAGCTAATAAAGCGCTTTAATCTGTAAAATTAATTAGGTGGAAAAATCTGTGGTGTCCAATTAAATTCGCTCGTGAAACGACGAACTATCTGGATTGCTCGTAAAAAAAAAATGATTAACGGCGGAAGCCGATGAGGTGGAAAAGAACGGGAGCTTGTTTCGCGCGAGATAAGCGTTAGAGCGGCGCGAAATAAACGCCTTTCCGTAGATGATAGCGATTTCGAACGAACGATCGCGAAGGGAGCATTAACGGGAGGAAAGCGTGGGAAGAAAGGCGGAAGGGCCGGGGTTGTTCGTCCGTGCAGTGAGAGAGACATCAGAAACCTATTTCGAAGTGGCGCGGCACGATTTTCTACACTTACTCGTCCATCACGCTGATGAGTTCGCAGGCGGCACAATGCCGTAAGAACTCGGCGAGAGATAAGACCGAAGAACCTTCGAGCAATCCCTAATCCGCGCGATAAATATTTCGCGTACGTACGTACGTGTTTTACCGTGGACGAAAAGAGAGATTCGCGTGAGCGAGCACGTTAATCGACGATTGCACGTTTCACTTTGTTTCATGTTACGTTTTGTTTCCTATCTCGTGTGTACTTTGCCTTCTCATACATGTACATAAATGTACATACATTTCTTCCGGATAAAAAATATTTAGCGTTGAATCTTTAAACTATCTTCGATAGTAGCTAAGAATTGCATTACATTTCGCATGTTATTGTTTAAATGTACATTTCTTTTGTGAATGAAATATATAAGACATCGAAAATTTACGTACAAATCTACGTACATACCTATTATTCAATGTAGAAAAACCGATGGGTGGTCACTGCGAATGAAATAAGTAGAAAATGAACGGTATATTTATACACGTCGATAAGTTCTGGATCACGCTTTGTTTTTTTCATTTTCATCAGCGCTCTTATACCCCTCTGTCGCGTCCCGCTTTCGCTTTCGATGCAAATTTTTACCCTCGGGCGTGATATTAAGGGCTCGCCAATAAATGGCGTCTTTTAATATCGAGAACAGTTGCTAAATCACGTTCCATGAAAGCTTTTACATTGGTGGATGACAATTGTACATATATTAGCATTACCGCAATTTTACGATCTTGTATAAAAGAGTGGCATAATAATTTACAAGTAACAATTAAAGTCTATGTTATATTGTATCATCTACGGAGACATCTATTAGTTAAGAAAAAGGAATAGTAAGAGCGTCTGTTTTATCAATGAATTATGATAATTAACTTTAAATTAATTTGCAACTAACAATTAAAATTTATTGCATTGTATCAGAGATAATAATTAAAAAACAAAGGACGCTTATCATTAAATAACGATAATTAACTTCAAGTCAATTATATCGCAAATTTATTATACAACTTATAATTTTCATTTCTTTGCAGTATAAAATTAATTTATTTATCAATTTCTTTTTAAATAATTATTTTTTGCGGACATCTAAACTAAGTTTAAAATTAAAAATTAATTTAACTATCATATTATACAATTTTCAAAAACTCCGACACGATGTTCTATCATTCATATTTCACATTATGCAAAATATCGTCTCATATTTCTTCGAAAGTCGCGTCTTATTGTCGCGACCAGACCGGTCTGTTTCCGTTGTTTAAGAGACACCCAGTCTGCAAACAGTCAATCATGGATGCAGGGGTGACTTCTGGGGTGGAAGACAATTCGCACAGCCACTGAATATTATGCTCTCTCATTGTACTGCACTGCACGTCGTCATCTCCGGCGAAAAGCAAGACGCTCCCTTGCCAATTTATCGCCGCGATACCCGCTGTTGTTTCCCGTTATGAAGAATATTCCGCCAGGGAACAGATGAATCTCCCCCTTTTTGAGTCTTTAGTTCTCAGCAAACAATCGGTCGCAGAAATCTTCTATCAATACTGTTGATAGATTAATCAGCCATCGTTATTAATTAAAAATACACTCTTTAAGATCCGTTGATATTACACATAAATTATACGTTACGAGAATGAGTTTGTCGGGTTCACGATACGACTATATCAATATTAAAATCCATCGCGTTTTGCTGTAAGTTTCGGTAAAACTCATCACGTTACGATTGTCCATTCAGTCGACAATCTACGGACAAACTAGCGGCTGCAACGGGAAGCAATCTCAGACGACAAAGATCTGCCGTTTTCAAGGATAATTAAGGATCTTCTGAGCGTCTGCGACCCTCTGATACGAGACAGAAGTCAATTAATAATCCTTTGTGAAGGAGCCAGTTTGGTCTTCCTTACAGGCGACTGTATAATATCCCGACGGCAGCGACGGCAGCGACCCGCCATTCAAGATCGGCATCGGGACAATGGCTCCTTAATCCCGAAATTTTTTCTAATTACCCCGGTACGGAAGCTACCGCAAGCTAATTAAACTTATTCCGAAATTCGCCGCAATTTCTTTCGCAAACATTATTCATTGTTAAATGGATAGCCACTGGGTGGATCGAATTAATTCGCACCAACTTGGATCGAGAGATCGGGAAAGCTTTTCGCCTAAGAGGATTTCCACTCTCTTTATTATTCGAAGTAAAGAAAGTCGCACTTGTGTGAATAGTCTCTCATTGTATGTCAAGGAGTTAAACGAAAACAAGATTTTCATTAAATATTTCAATTTCATAATTATATATATATATATATATATATATATAAGTTTTTTATTCTGCATATATTCTATTGTTATCGTTAATAAAATAAATTAACTTTATATTAAAAATATTACTTGGAAAGAATTTACTAAAGTAGCTAAAAATTTAGCTAAATACAGATCCAAAAATAATTTTGTTAGATGATAGACCAAGATAATTATGCAGGACGCTCGAGCTGGAAAACTTTTTCCACATTATTGAGCGTCTTATATAATTATTTTGATAGTCCAACAAAATTATTTTCAGATCTGTATCTAGCTAAATTTGTATGTACTTTAGCAAAATCATTTCGTGTATATAAAGCATACGTATGTATATATATATATATATATATATATCAAAGATATTTTTCACATTTCTTTTGAAGCAATTTTACAAATATAATTATAAATGAGAAGCACTTTTACAATGTCGCCAATGCATAAAACCTTTTATAATGAAAAAATGATTTAAAAAATGTAGTATTTACGAGAGATTGAGAATACGTGTATCGCTTACGAGCTGCTCTTACGCGATAAAACTGAAAAATTGTACCGCTCAAATGAAAGAGACGAGAACCCAAGGCTTTAAGGACCATTTTATCTGCCGCACGGTAGATCCTGATGGCCGCCGAATAAGCGTTTCGTAATAATTTCAAGGGCGTCGAACCGGGTAATTCCCGAGTGCGCCGAGGCGCCAAACGCGATTATGTAGCGCAGCCGGAACTGGATATTCCGCGATAATAAAAATTGAATGGCCGGCGCCTGGCCGTCGAAGATACGAGCGTAATTACGACGAGCACTCAATTTCAAATCATCGTGTGCATAAGCATGCGTGCGTGCGTGTGAGTGTGCGACAACAATCGCTTGACTCCGCTTGACCACCGTACGCACATTGTTGCAACAATTTCACGCCTTAATTAACAAGCTCCGCGGCGAAAATATTTTTCCGAAAGGAAAACGTGATAACGAGCGAAAATTAATTATTTCTTTGCCCGGTTGTTTATATCGATTATAGCAATATATCTTTTGAGCAATATATCTATTTATTAATTGGATTCTGCTAATCGGATTGTGAAAGTAATAGCGTAATAACAGATTAAAATAAATGTAATGCGCGTAAAGTTTTTGTACATTTAAAAATTATAATGAAGTTTCAAATCTGAAATTTTGAAAAATTAGGAGATAATGAGGTTATCTATCAATGTGAGATTATCTCTCAATCTATCGATCACGGTCTTCTGCTCTTGTCGCTACTTGAATTTTCTTAGAGAGAAAGTAATAATATAATATAACTGATTATTTATTTATCTCTAATAAAAAAAAATTTTTTTAATTTATATCAAATAGAAATAATAAATTAATATTGATCCAGAAGGAACGAAATAGATCGAAAACAGACTGGTTGTAATTATATGGCATTCATTAGTCTGTTAATTAAGGTACCAATAATTTTAAACTGCAAATTGTTTTTCAAATTTTTAATGCTTTATTACGAATAATTCCCATAAAATGCAATAGCGCCGATTATATTGTGATAATTTATTTATCAATCTTTGTTCACAACAGCAATATGTTAATGTTAGGATATTTTCCTGTAATCTTTTATTTCAACATGTTACATTTTATATTAGTCTTTAATTATTTACGACAGATAATTAAATTTTTATAATATGTAATCAAACACACTCGAAGTCAATCAGACACATGAAAAAGAGATAAAATAAAAAGAAAACATATTTTTTACTAATTAAAGGCAACAAAATAATAATGTAATTAATTTTCTAATCTATTAATTATTGAATCTACTTAAAATATATTTGAAATATACTTGAATAAATATTGCGACATAAATTGCGAAATGTTTCATTAGACAATAATAATTTAATTTAATGGTTTTAACATATAATCTTGACCATTCAAGATTTTTGTCAACAGATCCGATAGTTTGAACTGACGTTCGATAAAAAGGAGTCTATTTTATCTTCTCTATGATTTTAAGCAATTTCACTATTTACAATATACTCCGATCCACTAAAGCGAAATTGTACTCGTTGCTGTAGACGCACGTCACCTCAAAGTTTTCCACGACGGGCCACTTACAACTTCGTTACAACTTCCTCACGAAGCGCGGACGTAATCTTTCGGATTTATTGGCTCCGCGACATTTCTGATTGCTGGCACGTATACTCGTCCAAGAAAAAGAATTCCGAAAGATTATCTCTGTTCAAATGACACACGACACATAGTCGAATCAAAAAGTTTTAATTGACGATAAACGAGTAAAAATTGAGAAATTAAAACCAATGAAAGAGAACGGAAATTTTACTGAAATTTTCATTTTATCAAGCAATTTCTCTGAAGAAAGAGAAAACGAACATCAAAACTATTAAAATAAAATTTTATTTACAACTTATTTCTAATATTGTATATTAAAAAATATAGATATAAGAAAATCATAAAATATCTCTTATTATAAAAGTAGTTCACATAATCTATTTTTCTTCAAGAAAAATATAAATTACAGACAAAGTAAACTTAATGTTTTTGTTTAAATTAAAATTCTTTATTTTAAGAAAAAGTGAACTCAATATTTTTAAATATTAACTAAAATAAATTAAAATTTAATTTAGATAAAAAATGGCATTGTGGGGTATTTTTTATATATAAATAAACGAAATATATAAATTGAAATTAATAATTTTTTATTATTTGTTTGAAATATTAATTATAAATTTAAAAATATTAAAAAATCTTTTTAATTTTTTAATATATATTAAAATTTATAGCGCTTCTTAACAGCGCTTTTCTACTTTTTATCGTAGAATATCATTGATTAAAAATATTATTGTTTCAAGTTCCTCGCGCATCCGGTATTCCATTTCTTGGAAAAGGAATTTTCCCAAAAGGTCACCGTGCACAACAGTCTCCGATTGGCCGATCGTACAATGGTATCTCGCATTGGTAAACTTTTCTCGATGCTCGAAGGCAACGCGACAGATTAAGGGCGGCCGGTAAACACGCTCGGCAAATATCGAGTCGTACATCTCGGCCTTAAAAATAACAGACTTTTCTGAAAGCACGACAGACACGTCGGCGCGTCAGCCACTCGAATATGAAAGGGAGACACACCGGGAGGAACGCACTATCCTGTGTTTGGACGCCGTGCAGGTGTTATGATACCGCGCGTTTACGTGTTTGCTTTCTCATGCCAGAAGAAAAATCACGTTCACGATGGCCGCCGCGAAATCGACGACTCATCGCGACGTCAGTGCAAACATTGTCGTTAATTAATTATGTATTAAACTAATCTGGCTAACTAACGTGTTCTTATTGTATTCCTTCGATGTTTCCTCATTAACACAATTAAAAATTTTTGACTGATAAAATGCGATGTAGCAACGGAAGATAATTTTTAACAGCACACAGAAAGAACGATTTTTTACTGCAGTAAAAATTTAGCTAAATACAAATCTGAAAATATTATAATTTTATTGAGCTATCAAAATTATTATGTAGGACGCTGAGGCATAACGAGAAATGCTGCAAAAAGTTTTGATATTCTAGCAATCAATTTGAGTGTCCTATATAATTATGCTGGTAATCTAACAAAATTATTTAAAAAATTTGTATTTAAATTTTTAGATACTTTAACAAAACCATTTTTTCCGTATAAGTAAAAGGCGATGAATATTATTCAAGACAAATTACACTATTGTATTTCTTGTAATTAATAATTACGTTTACTATTCATATTTTAGTTTAATAAACTTAAATAACTATTGCAATTTTTAGAAAAATATATGAATATAAGGGAAGGAAGGTATTTGCAATTAGATACACAAATAGACATCATCAATCCTTCATTCGCAGTTTACTGCATCAAACAAATCCACCTTGATGAAGGCTATAGAAATTTTTTTCTCGGGTTGAATCAATAAAAGTCCAGGATTGACGCGTGAAACGAGTTCTTTTCTTGACACAGATTTAAAATTCTTGATTGCGATATTTTCCAGTTTTAACAACAATTTATCTTGACTTGAATTATTCGAAACCTCTTTGCATTTTGTTTGCAACCGTTTCAATCGGTTGAAGATCTTACCAGGAAAATACCAGGGCGAATCTTCGCTGCTTTATATTCTTCATGTATAGTAGCTCTTCTGAATCTCTCAAATACGTCAATTCTTCTTGGAGGAAAGGGTTAAGTGGCCAACCTAAAACGCAAAAAAAAAAAAGAAATCGAGATCGATTCGTTCCCGATACGCCGCGGTAACGATCTCGATTTTTCTATCTCAGGAAAAAGGTCGGACAGGTGGAGAAGGGGAGCAAAAAAGAAACAACACGGTTATCGTTCGATCCGTAACACGTGTGTGTATGTGTGCGCGTCTTGATACGAGGGTGGAGAAGGTTCGTGAAAAAATTGGCACTGCAAAAAAGTCCGCAATAATTTGATAGAAGAGATGACAGGCCGATAAAAATTCATATATTTTGATAGAGAGAACAATCTTTGATAAATATTACAATATCCCGCGACGTGGTCGCTTAATAACTTAATATAATTAATCAATGCATATTAAAACTGTGCAATGTATTAAAAATTGATTGCTTCCAAGTGTGCTTTAAAATGGTCATCTCGTCGTAACGTTTTACGTCTTGGTTATAAAAATACTTTCTTCGAATTTGGCTCTCTTCTTGTAAGAAGAGAAGTCGGCCGATGTATGAATTCGTTGACGCGAACGAGAAACCTTTTACATAGTCAATCGACGATAATGTTATTCAGTTCCATCTGCAGCGCATTTTTGTATACTCTTCAAAGTTTTGTAATCCGCGATAAGTTCACGTGCGCGGAATACGTGAAGTCTTAACGTGGCGCAGGCAATGATGCCTTACTCCAGTTTCGATTTTACACGATAGTTCTCGAGTAAGCTAAAACTTTTCCTCTCTCATTCTATATAATGCTTTTCAAAGCTTTTTATAATGTGGGGTTTCACAATTTAAGAAATGTTTCACAGAAAATTACAATTTACAATCATTTCATGTGCGGATATGAGGAAATAAAAAAAACATAAAATATCTTACAATAATTAAAAATTGTAGACTATAACGATAGAGAACATATTATAATGTAAAGTAAATGTAATAACAATAATAATTGTAATAATTGTAATAATTGTACAAATATTGAACCATAGATGAACCATAACCAGTGCATTATAAAATGTTGCTGCTTTGGACTTTTCAAGCATTAAATCATTCTGTAATTGCACAAATATTGAATGAATTATTAATGAAATCCTATATCGAAATTCTCAAAGATTACATTTGTTAATATTTTCTTTATCGGTACAAAAATAGGTACACAAACATTAGTGGTATAACTGAAGACAGATTTTCTATAAGAAGGATTAAATAAAAAATATAGAAGAAAATATTTTTTAGAATATGAGACTTGATTTTCAAGAAAATTGATTTTATGAATTGTAAGATTAATATGTTTTAAAAAATCGTAGACGCAAAAGCAGATTCGGAATTTTACTTTTCCATTTCGCAGCTAATCGATGCCAGACTGTCAAGTCTACCTTCTTTTTTCCTATAATTTCCGCATTCGTTTTTTTTGTTCTTTTATTATGCGCGCGCAAACTCAAACAGATAGCAAAGCTCGTTCTATAAATATCCGAGGAAGGAGTGTCTCGCGATGGTTAAGGGAGCAAATGAACAATATTCTAATCGATCGATCAGAAAAAAGCTCCGAGTTCCCGTGAGGGTTTTTTTTTTCTATCTCTCGCGTGCACCGCCGCTTTTCGGATTTTTTTCTACGTCGAGCAAAACTGGAAACAGCGTCCAACTTGCAACGCCGACTGCCCTCGCAAAAGGATTGCTCTGTTT
This sequence comes from Cephalotes varians, assembly GCA_037157785.1. NCBI lineage: Eukaryota > Metazoa > Arthropoda > Insecta > Hymenoptera > Formicidae > Cephalotes > Cephalotes varians. The sequence continues at coordinate 891,447 of JANQDE010000038.1, read as the reverse complement.
ATCAAACAACCACCGGCCGCCGCGTTTATTCGATTATAACAAGTTTTAGCAGCAGATTTTATTTTCCAGCGAGAAAATGTATTTGAATCTGCGCGTGACAACGTATGCAAATAAATATGTCATTGTGAATAAAAAAAGATAGAAATCACCAAGAATGTATTGAAAAAATAGATATATTCTTGAAATTATTCTTTATACATAATGGCAGTAGAAAATTATATAAGACAAATTAATTTTTAAGACTTGGCGAAAACTTTTATTTTACTTTTATTTTACGAATTTTAAAAAAATTTTTGTAAGTATATTTGAAAACTTCCTTTCTAGGATGCATTAAACGGAACACTGATACCGATATATTTTATAATGCATTATGTCATTATTTAATCTTACTTGGCATTTGCTCCGAAATTTTCTTAACTGGTATATATTTGCGAGGTATATTAAAGTAAAACTAAAGTTAACGTAATTAATTTTTTTTCATTTTAAAGGTTAAAATTTGGAGAATAAGTGTATGTAATATAAAGTTATATAAAGTTGTAAAAAAACAATGAACTTGCGAATACTAATTAGAATTAAAATATTATATCTATACGGTTTTATTGAAAGATTTAAAACTTAAGCTGAATATCAGAAAAGTAATTTTATTGAGCCATCACACAAAATAATTATGTAGAATTATGTAGAACGTTTAAACTAGTTGCTAGAATATTTGCTTAAAAATTTTGCTAAGCTAAAAAATTTTTTGTAGCATTGCTCATTATTTCTAACATTCCAATAAAATTATTTTAGTGGTCTAACAAAATTATTTTCAAATCTGTCTCCAGCAAAATTTTAGATCCTTCAACAAAATCGTTCATTCCGTGTACGAATGTAGATGCATGACAAATTATCCGCCATAAACTGAAAAAGAAATTGAGAGAAAAATTACAAACTTTAAATTGATTTTTTATATTTAGTTATCGTTCGGGCATTTGTACAACTGTCCATGCTTCTTAACTTTTCAGATCAGCAATTGCGATTGATCGCAGTGATAATTTGCGTACGCAGAACGCTTGGCATTCCTTCTGTATGCGTTTGACTCGTACGCATGCAGACGCTACCGAATATTGCTAAGCGGAAGGAACACAACGGGGAGCACTAAATACGCTCGGCGCGAGTTTAATAAAGGTTCGGTATGATAATTGAGGCATAAATGATCGAGTAATCTGCCGCGGCGCGATTGACTGAGGAACGGAGAGAGATGCGCTTGTCACGCAGGGCCGCGTCTTCAAAGGATTCCGAAAAAGAACTGTGAAAATTTTCTATACAGGGAAATCTAATGCTGTTATGATAATATCGGTGTTATATTAATCCTTTCGGGATCACAGGGACACTTGTGTGACTACTACTACTAATTAGAAGTGCGTTTATAAACGTGGTCCTGAAATGGTTAAATTTTTAAAACAAAAAAAATTTCAATTGTATATTTCATATACATATATACATATATAATATAAAATATATATATTTAATTTATATTTTAAATATACAATTATATTAAAATAAAAAAATATATATATACTGTGTATCATGTAGTTATAATATATTAGATATGCATATATTATATTATATTATATTCTACGACATGCAGATGTATTCGAGTTTTATCACGTCAACTATTAAAAAGTAATGAAAATTCTTCTCGATTCAAAATCGATTTTCTTTCACTGAAAGTTTAGCAAAATCTTTGATTATGTAAATATTAAATATTGAAGCGTAAAGACTTTTAGCAAATTGAAGAGTGAAATTTAAAGATTCTAAATACATGGAAGAACTTTATCTTTTTTAATTAACGTCATATAAATTTTATTTAAATAATATCTCAGCTTTCTTGAACTTAAAAAATAAAAAAGTCTTCAATGTCCTTCAAGACTAATGTTGCTAATTGTTGAAAAGAGAATGTATTACTTCGCCATATAAGAAATAACTTTCGAAATTAAATGTCAACGATTTTTAAAAATTTGTGACTTTGTCATAATAAAATCATTTTTAGAATAGTTCCAAAAAATGGCGTGGAATATAATTATCGTTTTTTTTTTAAAGAGAACTATATGCGGCCCTGGACCCTCATATCGCGGGCCCAACTCAGGCTCTATTACATACGCGTTGTACGTGCAAGTCAATTTACGGCGGAAAGCAGCTACATGAAATTGTTTCGTCTAAGGTAGTAGTTAATTTAGCCTCGGATTCCACGGCAGTGGCAAAGGAGAACAGCGCTGCCGCGCGGGGCCTGCGAAGCCGGACCCTTTCGTTCCTCATACGCGGCATGTCTACTACCTATCACGCAAATCGGAATGAAATTTTCCGCGAGCGAACGTGGGTGCGCGCGGTTCCTCGGCTAGGGTTATTAAATTAGACGGTTATTACAGTCGGGAAGCAAGAAGCGTCGAGGTCGATCAAATGGCGGAACTGGAAGAGGGCGTGGAGAAATCGACGGTCATTGTACCTCGATGAAATCAGCTGACGCTTCCACGTTGGACGTGATTTTTGTCAACTGCGTTGAAAAGTTTGAGCAAAGTTTTAGCAAAGTTTTCGTTTTGCTAAAATATATCGATCGTTACACCAGATTGTTATTTTGAATTTGCTAAAATATAATAATATATAATATATAAAGTATAATAATATTTTAATAATATATATCAAGTGTAATAATGTACAATACATAAAGCATAATAATACTTCGCTAAAATAAGAGTACTCTTATATTTGGAATAAACTCAATTATGCGGCAGAATATTTAGCCGTTTGTTTTTTTCTTCATCTTTTAAATTCTTGTAATAGCTACTATTGAAAAAGAAAATTCGCGTCACGTGCAAACTATCTACTATTCCGTTGAAGAATAGAGAATCAAGATAAGAATATTGTATATGTGTATGACTAAGTGCATTGAGTTTAAGAGATTATATTGAAAGATAAAAATGATTTTGCTCCATAAAACTTGTATTTTCATACTTATACTTTCTAAAGACTTATCAAACGACCCTCATATGTATTTCCATATATTGTACACATGTATTTCCACACGTATGCAGCACATCTCGCGCAATATAGGTTTAATCTTTTAACGCGATCTTTCATTTTCGAGTCGCAGAGTGGTATTGGCCATTCCAGTCTCTCAAAATACGAAATCTCCAGTGTTCGAGCGCAAAGCTTCGCGCGTATCAATTCACTTTTGCGATACCGTGCCGATTCGCCGGATTTAAACGCGACGGACACTTCTCGATAGACCCGTCTCGGCCGTGACGGTGATGCGTCCTTTGCATGTCGGCATTCGCGTTAAAGCTCCGAGTGGACCAAATGACCAGTCATAAAAGTTATAATGAGCCAGGCCCACGGCTGATCGGTCCGCTGTATAGTGCGCGCTTCTTCGTGTCCCCTCGTTTCTTCATCCTCTCTCGTGCTCTCGTCGAGGTGTTCCTTCGAGCTCTCCGGTCGGTCCTTCTTCCTTTTCCCCTCATCCCACTGTCTCTTTCCCTCCCCCCGCTTACCTTGGCCCTCTCGCCCGATTCGGCCGATGGCAATCCATCCATCCCTCTCGTCCGTGGATTTCTTCGATACAAACTGTACCCGGGTACAGTCGAGATAATGAAAAGGCGCTGTCTCTCCGCACATTCGAAGGAACTTGTGGAATCCGTGCCGGCGCATTGTGCCAGTCCGCCATTATCCCGCCCGCGGAAACTTCGGAACAACGGCGGTGACGACGATGGCGGCGACGATTGGATCTCGCGTTTTTCGTGCCTTGCGCTCTCGAAATCTCGCTTGCGAGACACTATGTAAATAATGAGTGCCCCTTTCAGAACGGATCGGCGGTCAGGATTGATTTTTGAGACATCTCGATAGTCGGACAAACTTGGTCGTTCGGAGAATTGCGTATTTCAATTAAATGAGAGGATCGAAAGATTGGGAAAAGATTTCTTTAATTGCGTTTCTCATGTACCCGCGCGATGAATTAAATATCTATGATATCGAACGATTAATGTATCGAACGATTAATGTATCTCACACGGAAAAAATGATTTCTCTGCTGTATCTAAAAATTTAATTAGATACAGATGTGAAATAATAATAATTTTGTTTGGACCATCAAAATAATTATGAAGAACGCTCACGCATAATGAGCAATGTTGTAAAAAATTTTGATATTCTAGCAACCAGCTTGAGTGTCCCACATAATTATTATATTGGTCCACAACAAAATTATTTTCAGATCTGTATCTAAAAATTTTTATTTCAGCAAAATTGTTTTTTTTGTATAACAATACAACATTTTAAATAGCACTTTATTATTGCACTTTAATGCCTCATTATTAACGTACGAAAAAAAATGGTCTAACAAAATTATTTTTTGTATTTAATTAAATTTTTAGATAGAAATTTTTAGATTTCAGAAAAAATCCTTCTTTCCATGTATCCTAGTCCGAATTTAAAAGATGCTGGAAGTGCATCTTTGTGACATTGTATTATAATACAATAGAAGATTTCTAAATATGTGTAAATGTATTCTTTCAATTGTAACGCAAGAAATCTAAGCAGTTTTAGATTCATTTTTATATAAATTCTTTTTTTTGTTTTGATATCATCGATCAAACTGGAATTACTAATATAATGATCCTCGTTAATTTTTCATTAGTACATCCTGTAGAAATTTACCGATGCGTTCTGCGTATGTTGGAACGAGGAAGCAGACGACAGGAACTGCGAGATGCCATGACATGTTTTGTGTTTGCGTCGCGCACTGTACGCCTCGCCGAAGAAATAAAGAAGGAGAACGACAGCCAAGCAGAAGAAGGAGAAGAGAACGAAGAAGAAGAAGCAGAAGAGAGAAAAGAAAGGAGAGATAGAGGCCAGTCGTCGTCTCATGGCGTGCGATCTACAGAACGCCTAATTTTTTTCCATCCTTTTTCATTCCAGCCTCCCGTGCCCCCGGTGGGCCCCTCCGTTTCTCTTTCGTCTTCTATCTTCGTCGAGAAAGTTATCGCATGCCTGCTCTTCATCTCTCTTCCTGTCTTTCGTCCTTTTTCTACACCGATCGTCCCCCACAAAACCCCTCGTCTTTTTTCCTGGATCCCGGCCCCCTCCCCCGCTTCACGTGCGTGTACCCGGCCATTCTTTTGTCGAATCTTTTCTCCCTTTCGTTGCCACACTTTGTGGCGCGGGGGCGGCGCGGTGTTCACGCGGTACTCGTACAGATGGAGGAAGAGAAGCTCGGAGCGTCGAAATTACAGCGAGCGCAAAGTCGTGCGGCTAATGAAGTCGCAATTCAACGGTTTTACCATTCGCCGATTCTGCCGCGGGTCCCACCGGGCTGGAGAAACGGCTGAGGGAGAAGAATGTGTATCCTTGTGGAGGGCCCGAAGAGGGAGACGCAACGGAATTTATACTCGATACGCATTGATAGATCGAGAGAGCAAAATGGCAGAATTTCACAGATGACATCGCGGTTTTCGCAATTGATTGATATATTTGAGCAGTTTTTCTTTAAAAAGATAAATTCAATTGTTTTCAATAAGGAATATCTTAGGAATTCTTGTGTGGTCTGGAAAATTTTCTGCGAAAAGATTAAGGATTCAATCCAAAATTTTTTGGTGACAACTCACAGTGATAGGAAGCTTACTTGTCTATTTTGTATTATTACGTGTGCGCGCGTATATGTATTTTAATAAACATATTTAATTACGTACTATGTGCAAAAACTATGTATTATTGTAGTGTTTTGTAAATATACCTGATCTCAAATACGCACAGCGCTTCACTTTGCTAACCAATATCAATCAAATTCTTTGGAAGTACATATAAATTGTAGTACACTATGTATAGTGAAATGAGAATGAATTTAAAAATCCTTTAAAACATCGAATTGTCTCTCGCCGGACTACGACGGAAAATACAAGTGAAAATATCCTCGGCGTAAATAAACACGGAGGTCAATAGGTTCCGTTTGCGTTCCATCCGCAGAGCTGCATTTCGACACGGTACGGCCGGCATTTTATGCATTTCGACGGGGTACTGAAATTTTCATTACGGTTCGCCGGTACCCTGGCGCACGGCAAGAAACAAGGAAATGAGGATTCCATCGATTTAACAGCTTCCTTCGGAATGCCGGCGCGTCCTCACGTCGTATTACAAAACCGCTTGGCACGTGTTAGCCGGATGCAAATGTTGCAAGATTAACGCGGTATCAGGCTGACATGCAAAAAGCGGAAGCCTCTTAACGATACTTTCGCTTACGTGTTAAAAGCCATAAGCGTGACGAGTGACGAACGTAACTTCGATACAGGCATTGCGTCGTCATAAATAATCTAATACTTAGGGGCATAGAATTTTTAATTTTGTCTAATTTATGTAGATAGTTTTGCAAAAAAGACTAAAACCACGTAGATAAATACTAAAAGAGCATTTAAAAAGAAATACAATTAATAACAAGCAATACTTAAAATGATAATTTAATAATAATAATTTTAATTGATAATTAATAATAAATTAATAATAATAATTTTATGTTTATATAAGATGACGTTGACAGTTTACAAAATAGAAAAGTAAGCTATGCAAGTATGAAGAAAATCACGTAAAAAATAAAGAAAGATTGCTGCTATGATGCCTGTCAGAAAATTAAGAAAGAGGAAAGAAAACGTGAAGAAGAATATAAAACATAATAAGACATTCATAATTTAAAAAGTTGTCAAAACTATCAAATTTAATTTTATACAAAACTTATGAAGAATGTTGCATTAGCGAAATATACATTTTATTAGTATATTATTTAAATTAAAATGATTAAAAGAGAGAGAGTAAAATTATTAGAAGATTTAAAATTATCTTTAAGATGCGATAGAATTTTATTATTATATCTGATGTACGAATTCTACTGATCCTCTAATTTTGCTTATTAAGACAAGTCAATATTGTAGATGAGAAATTCCAATGTGGATTGCACATATATGTTCATATAACGTGTTTATATATCGATTCAAACTGTCCTGCTTCAGCTATTTCAATTTATTTCTTCATATTTAAGAGAGAGAAAGAGTGAAACAGGAAAGAGAGAGAGAGATCTTTTGAGAACTTTGATATTGTAACAATATTGACTGTACCGATTACTTTCGTTAATATTCAAGATTTGTGATAAAAGCAGAAATGCGCCAATATTCTGATTACGTTGTTATGATTTTTTATGCACGCTCACGAGTGAGAGTTATAGAAGTTCAGTTATAGAGACTTCCGGTCGAAAACGAGCGAGCTATTACGCTGAAGCGTGTAATCGCCGTCAGTAGTGAGCTTTACGCCGATCGTAAGGAAGTTTGCATTGCGCAGAACTTGGCGCTGATTAGCGAACTAACTTGGCCATCGATGCGGCGTGCAGTGTAGTAGCTGTAGCAAGCTGCAGCTCGGCGCGAGTGAAGCGTTAAATGAATTTCGCGAGGCGAGTTTTAATGACACGGATGTCATCGATAGGCCGCGACTCGTACTCGCGCCATTCCATTCGCCGTAACTCGCGATAAACTAGAAGTCTTACTCGCGTACTCGACAATAAAAACGTCAGACGCTTAAGTATAATATCTTGGAATGCGTGATGCGTTAGCGGAAATTCATGAGAGAATTCGCGTTTTTTTGTTTTTTTTAACGCGGATTAAATTTAACTTGTATGTTGGGATGCGATTAAAGCTATCGAAAACATGGAATAGTTCAAACGACTTTTCCGAGATTATTTTTTCCTCGAATAAAATATTGATGTAATAAATGTTACATATTTCCGAGGAAGATTATTTTTTCCTTGAATCAAATATTGGTAACAAATGTTATATGTTTATCGCAGGTACATTTATTGCACGTGAAGAGACAGCTATTTCGAAGACAAATAACCTTAGAATAAAATCACTTTTGAAATATTTAAGAATTTGCTAGGATTGTTATTAAAATAATCACACTTTTATGTTATATATCACGTCAATGCAGCGTGTGAGCGAGTGTACATGTGTAAAAGCGGTCACGGAAACGTGCGTTTATTATCTTGCTGAGGCATTGTTAGCAACTGCGCGTAACAAGACATCAGTTTATTGCTGTCGAGGGACGTTTTCTGCCCCTCTTGTCATGTTCGCGTATACGCGTGTACATAAGAATAAGAGAATTGTGGAATCAGTTCCATAGTGAGACATACGATAGTAAGGAACACACGCATGCACAGAATATACATTCTGATAAATGTGGAATATCTTATATTGGAGTAGAAGTGGAACAAATTCTATCGTAACTCTTATTTTCAGGACGAACTTAACAAAAAATCGCTACAATTTTAGAATTCTCCTTGTTCATTTACAACCTGTCAATCCAGCAACCAGTCACTGAAAGCTCTAACGACTAGGTATTCTTTTTATTTTCTCTCTGTATCGCTCAACGAGACAAGTGATAGTGTTTAGCTCGCAAACAAAGATTTGAATAGACTTGATCTACGTTATGCATTCCTTTTTTACAATGTCATAAAGACTCAAAGAAATTTAAAGAAAACATATTTTTTTCGTTTTTAAAATAAGTTAGATCCCATTTCATCGGTAAAATTTTAGGTATAATCGAATTTAATTTATAATTTTATTTATAATCCGTTTTATTTCAATCTTCAATGTCTTTTTTCATTTACTTAAAAATAATGCATATATATATATATATATATATATATCCCTTTAAAACACATTTAGCTATAACGCTATTACAATTTTGCTAAAATAGAAGATTATCTTTTTATGAAAACTGCTACTCCTAATATGCGAAATGAAAGAATTTGCAACATAACAATGAGAGAAAAATAGCACGAGGAGAGTGTCAAAAATTGAATCATGTCTATGTGCGTGCGAAAACTAGAGAGAGTAAAATGTTATAACAATATTGCATGGAGAATTGTATACCATATTGTGATTTCCGCAGAAACGTCAAAATAAAACTTGAGGAAAATACATGAGAGCATTTGAAGTTTCGCTGTTTTAGATGTTCTTGATGTTTGCCAGGATCCGGATATCAATTGGCAACTATTTCAGAAAAAAAGAGAAAGATATATGTATATATAGAGAGAGAGAAAAAAAGAAAGAGATATTAAAGAAACACAATTTCTTTTTGATCAACTTTTCTTCGTGTAACAAACAAAAATGAAAAAATTGAGAAAGCTAAACGAAGTACGAATATTGCAATGCGAATTATATGATTTTTGAGAGAATAAATACAAAATTTGATTTTTTTCAAAAATATTATTAATATTATATTACCAATATAAAATTATTGCAAGACTTTTTTAGAATTTATAATTTTTACTTTTTTTTAACTATTATAGATATATAATTATAATCTGATTATGCGAGAATTTAATCAAAGTTGATAAAATTAGATAATAACTATTTCAATAACAAACTTGTGATATATACGATTGAATATTTTTATACTACCGCGAAAACTTTAAAACTACATTTTATCATTATTTATAGAAGAAATCAATAAGCGTCATAATGCTACAGGGAGGAAAAATGGTCGTGATTAAAAAAATATATTTTTTCCTAACATATACAGATAAATGAATAAGCAAGAAAATTGCATAATGTAATAATTAATCATTTTATACATAGTATATACATTGATGTTGAAAATTGACTTAATACTACTAATAAATCATAATTTTATCTAATCGAGAAAATTAATATTAATTAAACTAAATTATACGCATCGGAAAATAATTATATCGGAAAATAATTAGCCAATACAATCGTTCGTTTTAATATTAAATCTTCATTGATTTATAGTGTTCGGCGTTATTCACTTATGCTATTTTATAAATGAAGTCATATATTATTTCATAGAGGCGTACGAATTGTAATCCTAACGAAAGCGCGTTTGTTCAGTAGTCGTTGATGTCGATGCAATGTGCAATTCTCGACAGCCGGCTTCGATTATAATGACAATCAAGATAATAAATCATGAGGGTTCGCCAAGGGTGTCGAGAGACGGGAAAGAGAAAGCGATGTAGGATAGAAAAGGAATGCCAAGGGTGGGGAAAAGAGTGCAGACGGCGGAAGGTGCAATATGCGGGTTTCGATGCGCGTTAACAAATGTCTCTATCCCGTGGCAACGTGTTTCGGTACACGGTAACCCCCGATGGGCCGTAAAAATCGACTGGGGTAGGTCCTCCGGCACATGACGTTAATTCGTTGCCCCGCGTGTTTTGTATAGACGAGAGAAACGCGTGGGGAAAGCTCGGGACGCGATTATCGCGTCGCAGTGTTGAGAAACGAGGAAATTATGCTAAGCTTTAAGAGACATCGTCGCCGCTCGATTCTCGATTGGCCCGGTGGTTTATTAGAGCGCTCGTAATTGCTCGCAAGGGTTAATAATAAGAAGCCGCGCGCGTGAATACACACGCGTCTTGCTACGGCGAAACAATTTTACGACTTAGAGGCGTGCGCGAATTGGGCGAATGTTTTACGTCCACGCGAAGTTGGCCCTCGTTTGAAAGCTCGGCTGATGTCGCGTGTTTGAGAAGCGAGATTTGATGTGTTTAATTAATTTCGGCGACGTACGGAAGTACGGTTACGAGGAAACTTCGATTCGGCACTTAAGTTCCTTTCGCTTAAGAACCTGCTATATACTTTTAGAGGATTTTGTTATTTTTATACTGGGAGAAACGTTTAATCGCGGGACGTACATGAATTAGTCTTCACTTTCGCAAAGTTGATATTTGCATTTGAAAGTTCAGTCGATGTCGCGTGCTTGTATTAGAGATGTTGTATTAATTCGTTACTGGAAGTTTTGAGGAACTCTAACTCGTGTGGAAATTAGGTCTCCTCGCTTTTGAGAATTCAGGTAATGCGTGTTTCGGATACTTTGTTATTCCTACTCGAGAGATATCTGCCTCGCGTGCTTAATTAGATAAGAGCAAGGGCTTAAACCATGCTGAACATTGTGGCGAACATCGGTGTCCGTCGGTCGAACAAGCGACATCGGGTGTTAAAATCGAAGAGCTACAACACGATAACGAATAAAAATGTCAATATCTTAAGATATCGATCACGTAGTCAGTGCTGTTGTCGTTCGGGTGTCTGGCGAACGCCAGAACACTCGTGTTCACCATCTGCCTTCGTTTCCTCGGGAATGCGCCTCCCGTTCCGAGGATTACGTATTAGCACGCCCGGCGTCCTTACAAACGAGTCGAGCCACACGCCGCAACTTTGTAGCCGCAACAGCGCAGGATGGGCATTCCGGTTCTCGGCTCCCACCTCCGTCCGAGCCGGCCGCGAGTCGGCGAACCGGTTGCTCCTCTTATCGCCACAAATTCGATAAATCCCCTGGGAATCAGCCGGCGTCCTCGATCGCTACGCGTCCACGGGCTTATTTAACAGGAGAAAAAGGCGAAGGTCGAGTCTTGTAAGACCACGAAAACGACACCGGGGGTTCATTCGGACCCGCGCATCGACGTGAGAAGCAATTACCGCGGCGTCGTAACTCATCGATCCCATGCCACGTGTAATCGCGAGTGCAATCATGGAAATAAGCGGTCGGTTGATTGGAGCAATTAAAGAAGTTTCATCTCGCTTTCGGTCTCGTAGGCAATTCGAGGGGAAAGTATCACAAAGCCATGAGAATAAAGTTGTTAACGTTCGAATGCAAATGAATAATTCGATTATTAACCGTCTCCAGTAGCAACTTAAACTTTCTTCTAGTGTTCTCAGAATTTCCATTCAAACGGAATATTATAAGAAAAGAATTAATGTTACTTTAAACGTATAATCAACAGAATTATTAATTATTGTTGTAAAATGTATCTTGTTTAGAGACTCTGGTTTCGCGCAAACCAACGTCAATGAACTTTAAACTTGCAAGAATCCATCTCCTTATATAATCTTCTTTCTTTATGCGTATTATAGCCAATACTACTATCTCGAGGAAAACACGGAACCAATTAAACTATGGTTAGAGTTAATTAAGCAACGTCAGGAAAATCGCGGCTAGATTTAGCTGAGGCTATTATGTTCCTGTTGAGCAATCAATGATGAATAGTTTGTGCGATCATAGGAAACTAGGATGATCTTCCATTAGCGCAAAATTACATTGTCAAACCTAAAATATCACGGAATATTCTTCAGAAATGCAGAATAATTTGTTTTGCTTTTATCAAAACTTAGTGAAATTATCACGGCATATAAAGACATTCAATCAGTTTCTCCCTATTTAAGAAGATAAAATATTTTGATATTTTTATTATTTATTTGTTAGAAATAGACACATGTTAACATCAACATACACACACGTATCGATATTTCATGCCTATTATTTTAATTATTTATTTCACCGACGACCTAACTTCCTGAATTAAATCGCCCTTAATGCGATCGTTTATCCGTGCAATTTGGCGTACCACGTACGGCGAATTGGTGAAATGTCTAGGCGAGATTTCGACGGGACTCGCGCGAAAATTAGAGCGGATTAATTGAACGCAACTCCGTCGAAAGTTGCTGCTAATCGAGCGAGGCCAGCTTAAAGGGCCGAACGGCGATGAAGGTAATCGCCCATTCTGCCGGTTAATGTAAGTGGCGATTTAGCGAAACCGATAGAATTAAAATACGCGTCAATTAAACATTGACCTATCCAAATTGTCGTTTAAGTAGTCCGCGTACCTACGATAATTGTAAATGTTTCAATTTGTTTCGCACAAGAACTTCAATTGCAATATAATTGCCAATGATGAGTAATGCAATTTCTTATAAATTTTAAATAATAAATAACAAAAAAATATTTTATTTAAAAAATCTGTAAAAAATCTATTTTCTGCTCTACTTCTTGTTTAAGATCTTAGAAACATGTTACAAGCGGTAATAATTTTCTTTACAACATAATATTTATATTTCTGTATTACAAATAAAAGTGCACTTAATCGAATCAAAGTGGAATTAATCGATTAACCGTTCGTTTGCTCAATTGTTAAATACGCGTAAATAACACGACGACTCGACGTTAGTATATTGCCATTTAACTTTTCCTGGACACCCTGTATAATGCAAATGCCATAGCGATGCGGCGCAATGAGCCAGGATACAATCAGCGATTTGTTACAAAGTAGTACATCGGCGTTACCGGCATGACGATGCGACTCGTCACGAATCGCGCCGCACGATTATCATTCGTGAGAGAGATAAAACGAGAGTAAAAGAGTAAAAGTAAGAACGAGAGAGAGAGAGAGAGAGAGAGAGAAACAGATAAATCGTCATGTATGTATAGAAGCGGCACGATCATCGAGGCTGATGGGATTTTTTGCTAAGCGTTGCACTTCGCAATTTTCACAAGGGGTTTGCTGTAGTCATTGTTTATCGCGCCGACCGCGGTTTGTTCCATGGGACAGCCTCGATAAATACCGAGTCTTTCATTAGTCCAGTCGATCCCCGGTTAATTAAACATTTAGTTCTCCGTTTCGTTCCACGTTAATCGCGACATGAAGGCGAGTTCGAGCACCTCGGCATGAGACCTTGCTTCCGATGCATCGAGTAAAATATAAGTTCTTTACTCGTGATCCGTTTGCGTCTCGTTAACCCTCAATATTGAAAATAAAAGAAAATAAAATAGCAGAGATTAGAAATTACAGTTTTATTAGAATAATAGAATTACAATTTTTTAAATTATAATAAGACGTTGTCGTGTTTATATTAAATCGCATCTAGAACTTTTTACGTTTGAATAAAATCTTCATGCATCTTCCGAGCTTCATTCGTCGAAGATTCCTCGTTTTCATTTCTAAATCGAATGTCTCAGTAAGAAATTATCGTGATAAAAACATTCGACAGCGTTCTCATCAACGTTAGATTGTTTGCCTACGACGTCGTCGCGGGGCTTTATCACCAGTCGCAGGAGAACACGATTGCGATGCAATTCCGGTGATGCGATGCGCTAGCGCGCGCGCGCGCGTGCGATTGTGTGCCGGCGATCCGCAGATAGCGATCTGAGAATCTCGAGTGTCTACGGCTAGCCGTCTCCAGGCACGGTATATAGTCCGTACGCGAAATGAGCAGCCGCGGTCGGTGCGGTTCGCCGGGTGTCTAAGGTTCGTCGTGTCCGACGACGATTCCCTCACGTTATACGTCGTTTCAAAGGACATCGCCTCGCGATCCAAGGGAGCATCATGAGGTATTAGAAATTCACATCGACCATCATCAGGCGCGTTTACATAAATGTTTACATCAATGTTTAGGACCATATTAATTATGAACTAATTATGAATTAATTATTTTAACAATAGGATGGTATAGCGGGAGTGATATTACAACATGATATTTTGCGAAGCAAATAGTAAAATTATTGCGAGACAATAACGTACACGAGAGTTATTGAAATAACGCGTAATAGAATATTATATTATGGTAATTTTAGATACATGTCAAAAGCGAATGGTTACATTTATATTTATTGAATATTAGAAACAAGATCAAATCATGTTATTGTTTAATTAATATTAATTTCACCAATTTTAATTATCTAAATATTGTGGAAATTTAGAAAAAATTGGTCTCGAGTTTAAAATTATACAGCATTTGTAATTCTCTAACGAAGGAAGCTTATAAATAAGTAAGCAATTTTATCGTTAAAAATTTTACTTTTCTTTCTTCTTCTTTGCATAAATTTTTCGCTTACGTAACTTGTCATAAACATAGAACGCATACAATTGATCCAGGATATATTTTCTTATATATTTCCTGTTCAACATGCTGCTTCAATATACTTACAATATGTTATACATTCCTCGTGCAATGTTCATATTTATAGCAGTATGTCTATTCTGGAATTAATATCAACTCGAACACCACCGGTTCTAACAATAATATAATTTCAGTAGGGATCTACTTCGTCGCGAAATCTCAATCGAGACAAACTTTCTTATCCAGCGACAACGAGTTACGCTGAGTCCGCCTGTAATCATGGTCTGATTAACAAGCAATTCGCTGTCGTAGAGCACGCATATCTAGATGAACATACCAAGGTTTGAGGTCCATTCAACGCAGCCCGAGATCGTTGCACACGCATACCCGCGCTTGCGGTATTACGCGATTAAATCTCGCGGTAATTCCCCCCTGCTACGACGAATATCTTTGTATAGACGATGGGATCTCAAACAGAATAGTCTCTCTTTTGTCCTTTTATTTTTTATCATTATCATAGCTCATTATCATAGCTCATTACGCAGAATGCATCAGGATGTGCTACGCATTTTTCATTGTTTATTGCTATTATTATAATTCAGACGACGTATCTCAATAACAATTTGGATCGCCAATAGATAGTTTCCGATAGGCGGGCTTTCGTTTAATGGAAACGGCCGAAGCGATGGTCCAGTCGCTAGGCAGGCAACCGTTGGCCTCTCGCAAGTAAGACACACACGCGTGCACCTTTGGAGATACAATAAGGTAATTGAATTCGGTATCGATGATCGATAGCTTCAGACGACACAGGCCCCCACCCTTGGGTCTTTCGGTAACGTCGTCAGAAGGAATTGAAGCGACCGACGCGTCGCGTCGCCCACGCAACGCTCCGAGATGAGATTTATTTCAGAAAGCGCCCTACTCGCGTAAAAAGGAATGACGGGAACGTTGAGAGAAAGTCGAACTTTCGATGCTTCATCTTGCGAATTTCTTCCAATAATACGCCGAAAGAATTGTGTAGACGGGAGACAGAATTATTGTCTTCATTTACTCAAGTCATTTCTGGCAGTAATCGTTGAATTATTGGCACTCTGATTATTATCAGATTACGCGATGTGATTTATTGTGAAACCCACTTTCCTTTCTGGAATAATCCTTTTTGATAATGCTTAAACATTTGGAGATCTCTTTGGAAATCGAACTTTCAAATTAATTTTCTCAAGAGGTTGCAGGAAACTTTGCAACGATATCTATGTAGAAGATTAAATCTATATTAAATGAATGTGAAGATTTGCTGAACTGAGACTATATAATATATAGGAAAGACTTAGAAAACCTAATACGAGGAATGCTGAGACTATTTAATGAGCTGAGTATTTTAAAAAATTTTTGAAGAGATGTTTTGGCTATACAATAGCTAAAAATTATCGAAATTTAAACGGAAAAAAAAACAACAAGAAGTTTTGTCATAAATTTATTTTGTTATAACACCTGAAACCAACTGCAAAAAAAAACAAAACGACTAGTAATTATTTAGTTTATAATAGCTTATATAGCGAAATGACTATATTGCTGCAGTTTTAGGTAAATAACTTTTAAACGAGTGAGTGCATCCACACAAATAAACTTTTGCAAGAATATTTATTAATACATGTAAAAAATTTGATTTAATTTGTTATACTACTTCCTCATTAAATTTGCAAATAAGTACTGAAATAAGTATACATAATGCGATTTTACATAAGAATCAATACAAATAAAAAAATCAACTCTTAAATAAGAAAATTGTGCTTAAATTTTACACAGACGTAATAATAAAATAATCTATGAAATTTTTATATTTTTGATGTTTGACTCACATATACACTCTTAAATGCTCCCTGCTTCTTAAAAAGATACTAAATATATGTTAATTTTAAAGAGATACAATTTACGCTAAATGGTTTTTGAAAAAATCTAACTTTGATCTTCTCTTACCTTTATTACATAACTAATTGATTTATAGTTGAGTCTCGTTTCCTGAAAATCCGATTAACCTCTTGCAGCTAGGACCTTTTTGACGCGAAAGAGGGAGCGCACAGGAAAGTTCGTAACAATGTAGACACGCACTTCGTTCGCGTTTCGCAATTGCTTGATGTAAAAACGGCGAGCGTGGCTGGCATTAGTAACTCTTCATCCCTGTCGACGGCGACGTCTCGGCGCCGAGAGCAGAGCTGTCGATCTTAATACACGTCTTTGATCATCGGCGGTGCGACTTTTCGATCGTTTGGCGGTCGCATAAATCGCCGACGCGCGGAAAATCGTGCGCCTCGCGGCCGGCGTCAAACGTAATTCGAGCTGACTATCGCGTCTATGGTGATAAATACCGTATGATAAATTTTCATTCCGCGTGATTCACACGTACGTACGCGTACACGCAGGTTGCACGGTTCGCTGCAACAGTTCATCAACGCGCGCTGAATACGACGTATTTAAGGTCGTTCGCGCCCTTCATCTTTCTCATCCTCTCCATCCTCCTCTCCGCATCTCTTCGTTCGAATCGCGTGCATGTGAGGTTCTTCGACTCCTTTCGTGCCTTAAAAGTCGCATCACGCCGAGAAAATGGGATCGCTGACTAAATAGACTACCGAAGTTCTTGATGGATTCACTTTAAAAAAAATAATAAATACAAGTAAAAATATATATATAATAAATATAAAAATATATATATAAATATAAATATATAAATATATATATATATATTAAAAGGTATTTTGATTTATATTTTCGATTTATATTTAGATTCTATTGTCTATTTTGGAAAAATTTTTTTACGTCGATCTCACATAACGAATCTTATTTTGCTGCGTCCGTTTTTACTCCTAATGATAACGAAAAGACAACTTGCAGTAAAAAGATATGACGGACGTCAAAATATAATGGAACTCGCAATCTCGCGATTTAATTACCCACGCCGCGCGCAGTCGTAGAAAACAAGAAAATATTTTTATTTCTTCTCGTATTTTAATCGAGATTTCAAAGCGTTCGCTAATAAAAGCGAATGATAATGCAGGCAATGATTACACGCGAAAAATAATAATCACGTGCTGTGTTCCGATTCGTGCCATTACTTGCCACGTAAATGCATCTGTGCGTGAAAGCTTTTCTCGCGTCTCTCATAATTTCAAGCTTCGTGTTAAATTTCGTTCTACATGATACGCAGTTTCGCATAAAAACTGCGATTCTTTGTAAGACGCGAATATTATGCCATGCATTTCATGGGAATTCATTATCATATTTGTGAAATTAATAAAAATTTAATGTAATTCTTTTTAGCAAATGCAATAGTTGTTTGCACCTCGCAAACACCTTTAATTTTACAAAGTAAACAATTAATGTGATACGGAAAGTGTTAATTACATTAATCAAAGGAAATATATATATATGTCAAAGTGATATGTGATATTTGATTTATGAGTATAAACTTTTATTTCCTATTTTATAATGAAACTGTTGGCACGTTTTATATTAGGTGCACAACTTAATTCTTGACTTCAAAATTCAATCAGTGACAGCACCTATTCAAATTTATATTTTTTCCGCTATACAGTGGTTCGAAAGTACTAAGTCTAAGCTTTAAAATGTATTATAATAGTTGGCAATTCTGCTAACATAATCTCAAAAAAACAGTAATGAAAGCGATGTCGGTCAAAAAGCAACATTTGAGACCGTGTCTTTTTTCGCATTTTAATTGAAAAAAAAATACCGCAGAGGCTAAAGAAATGATATGTACGGTTTTAGGTTGTTTCTTATAGTACAAAGTGATTCCAAAAGTAAAAGTGAAAATTTGGATTTTGAGGATGAAGAAGGCCCGCGACAATAGAAAAAATTTGAAGATAAAAAACTTTTGGAAAAAACTTTTGGAAAAAACTCTTGTTGCACACAGTTAGAGCTTGCAGATACACTTGGAATAATCCAACGAACTATTTCCAAACGTTTTCAAAAAATAAATATCAAAATTTTGTAAAAAAAGCTGAGAATTAACACATGTACACCTAATAATAAAATTGCTGACTTATGTTATCTTATCAAATGATACTTACATAATTAATTATATAATTGCGGTCTAGATTTCATAACAATGAACAAAACGATGATAAAGATTTATCTTTTCTAGAAGTTTGACGCAAGCCTTATGATATTTTTTATATCTTTCCTCAAATTTAAAATACTCAATAAGTGTCAACCATAACTCATCAATATTACATCGCAAAGGGCCAATAAGCCGATGCAGCTGCCGCTCGACCGCAGAGACAGGAGACAGATAGCCGTCGGACTTCCGTTTACCCGCTAAATCCTCGTCGTCCACAGTTTACCTGTGGACAATCCTCGGACTGTTTACATTGTTCCCCATTATCCTGTCGCTAATGAGATCCGTCAAGCGCTCGGAATACGATGCATTTTCGCGCTATCGTCCAGCGATCTCGCCGGATAACGGCGCAGCGTGCAGCCACGCGATGCATCTTCGCAGACCCGCCAATCGTCGTCGGGCTGTTAATGGCCGTTGCACCGAAACGAGCCGCAGTTTTTGGTCAATGTTTTTATCATTCAATCTTCCCTCGCGGCTCCTCGCGCCTTCACTTATTTCGCATATGGCTCTCGGTAACGGTTAAGAGGAGGGGCAACGGTAGGGGACAAAATGTAACTGGACGACACGTTGTTGCAATGCACGATGTGTCCTGGATGCATTAAGCCTGTCGTACCTGTCGCGGGAGCGTCGCAAACGGCCGATTAATCCGGGATAAGAATCCCCTCGTGTAAACGGATTGAGAAGCGATGCAACTCCTCGGACCACTTCCTCCATCTGCAGCACCGTGGAGATAGGGTCTTCGAGGGGAAGGACCTTCTCCAGTTCCAAAGTGTAACGGATGGGATTAAAACCAGCGACAGACTAGATACAACCAGCGATGGCTTCGACCGAGACCTTGTCTCGACATTCGCTTGCGACTATTAGAAAAAAGTGGTAGAGGTAAAGAGCAATGTCATTCAGGTTTGACTTCGATATTTGACCATGCGAGTTAGACTCTTCATAGCGATCGATCTAGCCTCCAAACACTTTCAATTTTCCAATTTTGAGTCGATTCTGTTTCGTTTTCTAATTAAGATATTAGATAAAACACACACACACACACACACACACGCGCGCGCGCGCGCGCGCGCGTTTTAACAAATTCAATTGTCCCCTAAATCAGCAATTATTTAACATTAATAATTTAATAATTAAGCAAACTAAAAGTGTTAGTTTATTATGTCATCTATGCTAAACATTCAAGCACGCTAAATATCACAATATAGATAATTAAAAAATGCAAACTATTTTTCATTTATTAGCTTAATACAATAAAGCTTAATACAGTATCTAAAGCTTAATATAGTATCTATAATGATATTTTTACGTATTTTTCTTTGTTTGACTATATGGCACTGCAACAGCATCAAAAGCAATTTCTGCTGGAATATGATGCATTCTACATTATGTATTGCTCATGCTGAACATTACTTTTTTGCAGTAATATCAATCGACCCATTAAAGAAGAAAACAAATCGTGAGGCTCGTTCGTTGCTTTCCCTATGAAGACATTTCGACGACGTCAGACCGAAAGATCGCAGATGCAACAAATTGCATCCGTACTCACTCGACGGCGTTAAGTCGCGCGGTTCGCTTGTTATCGCACGCGCGTCCATTAACATCCACTCTGGTTGCGGGTGCACAGCAAAAAAGAAGGCAAAAAGAATGAGAGTGAGAGGGAGAGAGAGGAAAAAAAAAATAAAAACAAAAACGAGGAAGGGCTCGAGCTCGGACCCCGCTTTGCAACAAGGTTTCGCATCGATATCCAACGTTGTTATCGATCTCGGCGCAGTTAAAGCGTGAAGCCCCGGACGGATCGGGCCTTAAGTGATAAAACATTGCCCGGAAATGTTGCTGTCCGCCCGACGCGGCCCAACGTGTCCATTAACGTCTTCGACGACTGCCCGGGCCCCGCCAGACCCCGGATCCGGCAGCAAAAAAGGCCGCATTCCCTGCCGCTTGCAACAAGGTTGTGGCCGCAACGACGTCGCAAGCGGCAGGCGGCCGCTGTCGTTTTTGTCCGCGGGAATCATCTTTATCCTACGGCAGGCCCACCGTGTCAAACCTGTTGACCGAAACCAGTCAGTTAAGCTCCCGCGATAGAGCGGTTTGGGCTGTTTCAAGAGAGCTTGCTCTCCTTCCGCTATCTTTTTCTCTCTTCCTCTCTCTCTCTCTCTCTCTCTCTCTCTCTTCTCTCTTTCCTTCTCTGTCACCTCTTGTCGCGTCCATCTCTGATCTCATCATATTTGAATGCAGAACTGCATTGAGCAACATGTCTTTCGTACACTGTGCTGAGAAGATTTCAAATGGTTCTTCGAATGAACTTCATAATTTGTCTTCCTTTTAATTATGCAAAGCAACTATCGTGATATAAGCAATTTATTTTAAATGCCATGTCTTATTTGATACTAAAATAGCCATTACTACGTATGGCGAAGAATTCACAAATATAAAACAATATACGATACGATTATTATTGTTGTTTTTTTATTTTTTAAATGACAATTACATGATAAGATCTGCTTTTTAATCTTTTATCTAATTTAACGTTTACTGTTTTGCATTTATGTAAATAATAGCGTTTCTTATCGGTGACAGTTAAAAGAATTTCTTGTCTCAAAGATGGAAATACGTTTACATAAACTTAGATGTTTGCTAAATAGCAAGATACGCTCTTATCAAATCGCACTTTTCAAAATGAATGAACGAGACAGCTCTTATTCTTTTCGCGCGCAGCATTTTTTTTTTATTACTTTTGCGATGCTTTATCGCATCGTCGCCGCGACGCTCGACATCGCTAGTAAGGCGATGGAATTTCTTCACGGTGGAGAAGTGCGGAATCTTCGTGGAAGTTAATCGCGGCGTAACTCTCGAGAACGCTAAAAAATTCGGGCAACGAGGGCGTTTCGTCGTTGTTTAACGGAGACGATGCAACCCCCGTTTCTCCTCCACCCTCAGAGAGCTTGTGTTATCCGATATTCGATGAGTCGAGCAACACAATCTTCTCGAGACGAGGTAATCTTATTAAATAGGGCCTTCCCTTGTTTTACGATCTTTTTGCGCGGACTTTAGGCCTTAAGCTTGTGACGCCTTGCTGTTGCTGCTGTTCCTGCTGTTTCAAGATACACGTCGCCATATATAGATGTAGGATCAGAGAAGAATCCCGTTTCGCTGTGATATTGAACGCGACGACACTGCAAAGCGAATGTCCGATTATTTGCGCGAATGAAACGCATATCACGCCTTGAGATTTTATAATGCTAATAAAATAAATGTCTATGCATGACAGAATTAAGAACTGAATTTATATTTATATTTATATGACATGAGGCTTGGAATATCGGGAAAAATTTAGCGATTAATGGAAATTCTAAATGTAACGTAATTATTCACAATGATCATTTAGACTTTGTAATTAGCAACATGGCTTCATCAACATTGATAAGAAAAAATTTGTAAATGTATGAAGTAATCTGTTAATTTTTAAAATATCAAACAATTGTTTTAAAACTATGATACAAAATGCGATTACATAGAAAATTTTACACACACACGCATGCACGCACGTATATATAAGTGAGGGTTTTAACAAGCTATTTTTGGATTATAATCATTCCAACTTAAAGTACATTTTTAGTTGTATGGCTTCATCAATGATATTGATAAAAAAAAAATTATTTATAAATGTATGAAATCTATTCTCAAAATATCAAATAATCGTTTCTGCAAACTTTGACAATATGCAATTACATAGAAGATTATATATATATATATATATATATATATATATATATATATATATATATATACTATATACGAGTAAGGATTTTAATGATAAACTGCCGTTTTTGGCGTACCGTGTTTTTCAGATATGAAAATTTGCGTTATGAAATCCGTGCTGATAGTTCGCGGAAGATGATAAATTAGCGAAGGCGAAAATAATACTCTTCTCTGCGACGTGTCTCTTCCGTACGGTAATAAGATTAAGAAGCGAGATACGTTATAGGCTCTCGCGCGGACGGAGCGTGCGTTCGAGCGGGGCCGCATTCCCCGGATTAAAGCGCGTATAGTTTGATGTAAATTTAAGGTAGCTCACGGGAGGGATCCCCGTCGTTTCTTTCTTCCCCTTTTTCTCCAGCAGAAACATCGCGACACGGTATGTGACTTAAATCAGATTTAAGCCCTCGGCGTCGTAGGTGCGCGCCGCCGCTTTTTTGCTCCCGCCTCCGCGCATACGAGCTCACGCCTTTGTGCTTAATTTTTACAATGTTACAGGATTTCGCGGCCGCGTGGCGGGTAATGCCAGCTGAGTTGGTACGAAAGTCATAAAACTTCCACGTGCGCAAATAGATAAACCGCAATGACGTATGCTGCGTGATGCACTATGGATTATTTATTGTGCGATAATTACATTTCGTCGTTACATACATAATTTTATATTACTGATTTGTTTGCCCATGCACGCGTGCGCATGATCAAAATATAATAATATTGTCAATGTAATTAAAAATTAAATCTAAATTTTTTAAATTATGTGGAAGTACATAAAAATATTTAAAGTATGAAATAAACAAAATATGAAAAATTCTTTTCAATGTTGAGAGTTCTGGGTTAAGTTTACATGTGATACATATGTATCTCAAAACTTTACCAAAAATATAAAAATTTCATAGGTTCTCTTATTACGTTTGAGTACTGTGTGTAAAAATTAAGCATAATTTTCTTATTAGTTTTAGTTAGTTTAATTTTTTGTTTACATTCTTATATAAAACCGCGTTTTATGTATTTATTTGAGTACTTATTTGCGAATTTAATAAGAAAGTAACATTACAAATTAAAATTTTTTACATATATTACATGGAAAAAACTGTTTTGCTGAAAGATTTAAAATTTTAGTTGAATACAGTTGAATACAGATCAGAAAAGTAATTTTGTTGAATTATCAAGCTAATTATGAACGCTCAAACTAATTGCTAAAATATTATATAATTTTGCAACATTGTTCATTATTTTTAAGATTCCAACAAAATTATTTTCTGATCTATATGCAGCAAAATTTTAGATCCCTCAGCAAAATCTTTCTCAATTCTTTCTGAGTAATAAAACTCTAATAAATATTCGTGTAAAAACTTATTCGGATCTACCTACTCGTTAGAAAAATTATTTATCTAAAACTGCAGCAAAATATGATTATTTCGCAACCTAAGCTATTATTAAACTAAATTATTAAACTAAATTATTGTTGTTTTGTTTTTTGCAGTTTCAGAGCATTTACAATAAAATGTTTTATTGTTTTTTTGTCATTTTTTGTCCTTTTCTTTTCATTTAAATTTTGATAACATTTAGATTGTTTAGCTGAAACAGCTTTAACTGAATATGTTTTTATTATAGCGTTAGGTTATTGTTGAAATAGAGCGCCATACGACAGATTTGTCGATTTGTTGATAGAGCCAAAGATCGATATATTTAAAGATTAAACAATTCCATATTCTTAAAGAAAGATTAAGAGAGAAAGAGAGAAAATATTCGACTTCGCATTCTTCGGAGAAAACGCAAGAATTATTTATCCTACGATAGGGATTTAAGTCTGATTTAAGTCACGTGTATCACGTCTCGCCGCGGCCGTCAAAAAAAGAACGCCGCCGGTGAGGGCTGCTTCAAATTTACAGCAAACCGTACTCTCTTTAATCCGATAACTTGCCGTACGCGCCGCCGACGCTGCGTTATGATTGGCTAAATTAATAATGGAGTTTCAGTGTTGGGTTACGACCGTCGGTCGTATCTCGCTTTTACAATTACCACACACGAGCTCGCTTTTAAAATGTGACATACACAATGTGATAAAGACGACGCCTCTCGGAATCAGAAACAATCGGCCACTTCTTAATTAAGAAAATTTCGTAAAAATATTCGGACGCGATCTGTATCTGCGGTATTTTGTATCTCGGAGGAAAGATAATCTCACGTATAAATATCAATTCTTCAAAGAATAATTGTATAAATAAATTCTCTATGATATGTAAAAAGTTTCATCAAAATCGGAGCAGAATTATACAAGTAAACATACATAAAAAATTCGTACGTAAAAATTGAATTCAGTATCTCTTCTCTTTTTTTTATATAGTTAAGAAGATATAGTTAAGAATAATTTGACTTAGTTATTTTCTCAAATCGGAAGATCTTAAAACGAAGCTTACGAAGAATCGGCTTTCGAAGAAGAAAATTCTTTTCTCGATAAAATCGTTTTCAAACAAATATAAAGATTTTTCTTCGACTTCGCGTATGCAATACGTGAAAGTGCATATTTCTTCTTGATCTGGCCTTTCACTTTTTTGAAAGGAGAAGCTTCGGAACGAATCGGCCACGAAGCCGTCATCTTCGCGGCTGCCACTCTAGCCAATTCTAAGACGTTTTAATATGCGCATAAATAAAAGGCGGACAAATGTTCCGTTCACGAGTGAATGCATATCACTTCTCAGCTAAGCCTGGCCTGAAATAAAACGCGAGTTAAACTCTCGGCGAGACTGGACTTCGGCGGGAGCATGTTTGCGCGCGATCTTCGGCAGTAAATTATTTTTTACGCGAGGATTATTGAGAATCTCCAGGGAGTGACCATGATGTGCCACACCGGTTGAAGTGTCACTGGATTAGATCTTAAAATATAGAATTTAACGTGACAATTAGCGCTCCCGTCGATGGCTGATTTTGATGATAACGACGGAATCGTAAAATTAATGTTCCTTTTCCTCCAATTTAATGCGAGACAAGTTAATATCTTACATTTGTAAATATGGAAATAAAATTAATTCAATTAATTAGTATTCAATTGATGATCGAATAAAAAAAATAAAGCATATGCAGTGTATAGCTAAAACAAAAAATATTAATAACAAAAAAAAAATAAAAATTATTATAGATAACTAAATTATTATTATATAAGAGATAAAAGAACATTATAAATAAGTATGAAATATATTTAAAAAATGAACACTGTTAATGAAATTTACACTGTGTTTTAAATTTCCAATCTACAATTTACAGATAATAATTTTTCTTATGTTTTGGCAATTATATTTTTTTATATTGTTGCTTTCTCTAAAAGATTTGAAGAGTAATGAACTATTTATTTTTCTACATATAATTTGTAATAATAAATTATTATTTTATATGAGAATTATATTGAGGGTTCTATTCCAAAGAGTTAACTAGACATATACATTCTCTCTCTCTCTCTCAATTTGTGAGATTTAACGATATGATCAGTGACGATCAATTGATAATTAATTTCAATGCTACTCGCGCGTCGCATAATTAACTGTCCTTCTTTTTCTTAGTTGATTCAAAGTATTAATATATTATATAATCTTCTTAATTTTTGGAGAATTTTAGAGATTTTAAGAAAATAAAATATTATTTGCATACACATATATTTGCATAATTGCAAATACCTCATTAAAAATTCCTACTCTCGGCGTATTAACTATGATAATGTCATATTTTTAAGTAACTTTAATTATCCTGCATTTTTGTATATATAATGTCGGTTTATATCATTCGCATTAAAATCTCTTAAATAATTATAATTTGGGTAATATGATTTCATGATTTCTACGGGCTTAAATAATAATCACGTCGTTTTCAAACAATGATAATTACATCAACCGTATAATTACACTTATCTTTCGACATTGCCGGCTACGCTTCCGGCATTGAACGCGATAAATCGCTTACCATTTCTTTTTTAACACGAATATATCAACGAGGTGTGAGGAATTTCGTGAGAATAATGAAATTGCACGTGTAATGACCGATTATCAGAACAGATACGCCAAGGTTACAATTTAAAACGAGGAAGTCGCTTCTGAATTGCAACCTAGAATGCAGCGTTGGCGTCTCGTCCCACGGTGCAGTGAATTTCTGACGCCGGTATGCACCTAATAAATTAGTCACGTGGGAGCGAGGAGAAAAGGGTACCGTGCTACCGGCGTGCAAGAATGTGCATCGCGCCGTGGATGCATCTCATTTTTATAATGCGGCGGCGGCAGCGGCGGCTTCGAGGGACGATGATACTTTCCGTAATTGACCGACGCCAAGTCAGCGTTACTTTCGCGTTGCTGCCTTCAATTATTATCAAAGTCTGCAAGAATTTTCGAAATAGTACTTTTGTCTTATCTTCCTACATTTTTTATAACACTTTTTTATCCACAGAAGCAGTGTATGAAACGTGGAAACATTGAAGTACCATATACGAAATATTAATACTCTATAGTGTAAAAAAAGTCTAAGATATCAAGCATCAATGCCGTATTAACCTGTTTTATGCTCATGGGAAAAATTTCGAGTGCTCTTTTAGATGTGATATCACATGGATAAAATTTTTTTCAAGAATTATACAGATCATCAGAAATATATTTTTGTGTGTGTGTGGTAAAATCATTATTATTATTTAAATACATATTTTATGATCTTAACTCCTTATCAAGTGCTATCAAAATCTTACAAAACGTATAATCTTAAAAATTTTCTCTTGTTTTAGGAATTCCTTTATTTATTTCGGCTAAAATACAAAAATAATAAAAAAGTAAAAAATAATAAAAATAATAAAATAATATAAAAAAATAAATAATAACAAGAATATTGAAGGATACAATAAATAAATTATACCTCAAATTTAATTTTTTGTATAAAATTTTTAAAAATGTTTTCTTATTTTTTAAATTATATTTTTCAACGCTTAACTAATTTATAGCCTATTCAGCAATACGTCACTATCAAACACGAAATAAAAAAAGTACATTTTTCGAATCATTATTAAATTTTCTTAAATCATAAAATATAAGAGAGACAAAATCTCTACTTCGAATCATTGATGAACGTTAATGAGATACAACAGTATTAATAAGTATATATAATAAGATAAAATATCGAAAATTTGGTAAGATTTTTGCTTCAGACATTTATTGAATTAGATGCCTATAGCGAGAAAGAATTAACGATGCCGCCACCCGGATGTAAAGATTCGACGTGATCAAGCGATGTAAAAATGTTTACGATATATTTATATCCTATTGAGAGCAAACAGGTTTAAAAATCACCCTCCCACTCCCCTGCGAATTATTCAATCTGCGACACCACGTATAAAAGGTGGAAGCTCCACTGTCCGCCTGGCCACAACATTTTCGCACCGCCGTCATAATTCAGACGGACGCGAGGTAGTTCCCTTCCGATGTCCGCCTTTAATTGCATTTCTCTCGTGCTAAAGTCAGAAAAAGATACCGTCCGACTCAATTCGGCACATGGGCAACGGGCCGTCGCAACGAGAGAAAGAGACATGGAATAGGCCCCCACGGAATAGGATCGCCGTGCCGTCGCTCGCGGCGCGCCGAGATGATTCGCTCGTCGATATATTTATTACTTTTAATTAGTATTAAATTCAATCCCGACCGTCTCGCTGTAGGTGGCACGTTTACATCATGTAATTCGTGTCTTCCGTTATGGTCATTTTGCCCGTGGCATGCCCACGCATTATTAAAATGGCCGCCCGAGTCGCCGGCGGACTCGTTACGTTGGTGTCACGAACTGTACTTCGTATTGCAAAATTTTTATTAATGTGAGCGATGAATAAATTCTACGAGCGCTATATGCATATAGAGTTATATGCACACGCGTGCTCTTTACATTTCTTAATTCTTTATTTGCAATCAAAATTGGTACAACGAAAAATATCTTATATTTCAATACGCAGCCTTTCTAAATCAATATTAACGCCTTAACTAGCGTTGTTTCTATAGGTGGCACTTAACGTCACGCGAGACTGAGTTTTTAACGCGAGTGGGCCTTAGCCTAAGGACGAGCGTGAAGGGCGGAAAAGACACGTCCTCACCCGCGGCCTCCCCCGAAGAAACGAATGGGGCGCCTATGGTGATATTTATTTAACTGCCGCACTAAGTCGGCGCCCCGCGGCGATACATTTCGAGGACGTAATTCTGCCGTAATTGCAGTAAAAAGCGGCCTTTCATTTCGGGGCCTACGGGACGAACGGATTCGCACGAGCAGCGGGGCAGAACTCACAGGGCCCGGACCGTTTGCGAAATAAAGGACTCGGGCCCGTTAAAATCGCGCGAGAGCTTTTTATTTTCTCCCATTTCGCGAGACGTCGCTGTGTTTAACTCTAATATCTCGGACTGTGACGTAAAGATGATAGGGTCCTTCAATCAGAATCTCCCGACTCGCGATGTTAAGTGTTTGCTCACCGCGAACTTTTTTATTGCACGCCATATAATAAATATGTGATTGCTGTCAGCATAAATACGTTTACTTCACAACTTCGAGATTTTATAGACTATTTAATATTGTTAAAATATTAACACCGGTATTTTTTGTACCACTTCAAAATTAATTTACCTTGCCCGTTGCTGATTAAAAAGCTTTCTTTATATATATATATATATATATATATATATATATATATATATATATATATATGCTATTTTTTTATTCACTACATATTAAATGATAATTAAAACAACCTATTTTAATATTAAATTTATAATATAAATTTCTTTTTATGTTTTATATATTTTATCTATTTTATGTATGCACGAGCTAAAAATAGTTTACTTGTGTTCAAATAATAACCAAGTCTGAAAGTTATTATTAAATATTAAAATCTGATAATAATTGTGCAAAACTTGATTATTATAAACGATAATTTATTATTTATTAATTCAATTGTGAATAGAAAAAGAAATCACGTGTCAGAAATTATATTAAGTGCATTATTGTATATAAACAATATCTGATTATATTTCAAAATTTTGTAACTATTTTAATGTAAATTTTGTAAATATTTTAAATTTATTTAAACTCCTGGTATACATTTACGACTTATCAGTTATTATTAAACGCCGGACAATAATGATGGCGATCGAGAGTGATCAGGAGAAGAGGAAAGATGTTGAGAAGAGACGCGCGAAGAGAGAGTAGCGGGCAATTAAATAGAACAAAAGGGAACAACTGATCGGTCATGTAAATGATTTTGGGCCTTTCGCGCGAAGCATTAGGTTTATACACTCCGCCGACTAATTATTAGGGCCCATTACGTATTATCTAAAAAAAAAAGAAAGAAAGCGTCCGGGCTCTCTTATTATAATGGGCTGCAGGTGTTAAGGCCCACTGTACGCCGTATTCATCCCTCGGAAAGTGCCGCTATTATAATGCGTGGGTCGCGAACAGTGGGGTGGGAGAAGGGGAAACGCGTAAAAGGAACAACGGACCCTCGAGAATCCGCGCCCGGCAGAAAAGGCCGGGCCCCGCGCGCTGCTCGTCTCCTTCCGCTAATGCTAACGCGCGAAGCAACAATGCTCGACGGCGAGAAAAAACACTCTTTGTACAGCATCGGGCAACAAAGGGCCACGCACGAAATGCGTAAACGGTCCGGGAAAAGGTACGCCTGAATACGACTCGATTTCTTAACGAACCCTTAGCGGCACCGCGAAATTGCGAGTTCCAGGTACACCCATTCATACGTAACAAGCAATAAACACTCTGTACAAGCTCTGACAAGTGATCTATGAGCAATCGAATTTTTTTTTTACCACGTCGTATTTTCTTGCCGAATCTTATTTTCCAGTCGATTTCAAGCGGAATTTATGTTAGATTGAACCACTCGGCGATTCTCAAGATAGGAATCTGTTAAACCAAAGTCCACTCGAAACTGTCGGAAATGGCAAATGCTTCGTTACTTCGCGCGTCGAATTTTCACTATAAATTGAAAGCCTCTTAATTCTCGAGTCGAGTCTCGAGGAGACTTCCTTTTTTTATAAGGAAAAATCTACCCGCATTTCGAGTGCGACGTCCTAACAACAAAACATTTTTAACGAACGAATTCAAATCGAATTTGGAAGAACCGCGAGAATGCATCCTCACGATGCACACAGCGCTAGTTGCAATACGTGCCTGTCTTTCTCTCGATCTCTTTTTTGCTCGCTTCCCTCGCTGCATGATCGGAGCAACAACCAGTCCCCCGTGTGTCCGATGAAATTTACGACGGGGCCTCGCGCACCACGCGGGCTTTATTTTAATACGTCGGGCAGGACCCCTCTCTCCCTCTTTTCAGACCGGGGCCTGCCGTCCCGCTGCGCCAAAAATCTTAAATATTCATAATTAAATATGCTAATGAGCAGGCGACTTCGACGGCAAAATGATTATCAAATTGCACAATGGCCCGGCTTGAAATATCGCAACGGCCGACTAGCATCCGTCTGAAAGTGCGTGAGTGCGGTTTGATTTTGCGACTTTCGGCTGCATAATTAATATGAGGAAGATTCTTGTGTCGCTCGTGCGTTTCGCCAATTCGTGAATTCCCCGTTTTTAATTTACGTGCAATGGATTTATAGTTTGAATTATAGTATTTAAATTATTATGTAAATTATTATTTAATTTAATTAATATGCAATACCTTACTTATTTATGTAATTGAATGAAGAATTGTAAAATGTAGAACTATAGAACTATATGTGAATTGGGGGG
>JANQDE010000038.1:839831-860089 GCA_037157785.1 Cephalotes varians | reverse complement strand
TTTCTATATCACTATAAACAATTAGTGAATAATGCGTTAATGTAACACACACGAAATAACGAATGTTAATGAATGTTAATGATCTATAAGGAATTATGATCTCTCCTATTACGTACTGTTGATCTCTCCTATTACGTATTATTGATCATCGAAGTACCATCTGCAGCATCAACCGTCATTCAAAACGGTATCAATTAATTACCATAATTACCAAATTAAGCCGGGAATTAAAATTCCACGTAAGTCATTAATAACACCCGTCGGACCCATCAATAATTCTAATCACCGCGCGTTTCGCGTCATCAATCTTAATTACAATTCCGCCGTTTAATCGGCCAACGTGCCGCACCGTCTCGCGTTAAAAGCGCTTTTCGACTCGTTTCCTTGACCCAGAAAAGTTCCTTTTGTCCCGAGCGTCGCTGAGATTTCGAAGGTTCAGACATGAAAAAACTGAAAAAGCCGATTAATTGCTGCATTAATCATAACAATGTCCACTTAATATATGTCGTACTCACATGTACATTTTATACATAGTATTTTATTAGAAAAAACACGTATTTCTTTGGTATAAAGTGTCCGCAGCTGAAAGAAGTGGTACGACTTTAACAACTTTAAGTAACACGTCCTAGAGAGCTACATACAGGTTTATAATTTCTGCTTCTGATATCGTATGAAGCGGAGTTACATTTGATCGACCGTCTCATTTACATTCCGCCAACCTAGCGATCTACTGTATATTATTAGGAGTCCGTGATTGATTGTTATTTTTGAGGACGAGGGCAGAGAAGGGGCAGAGGTGCGGAAAACGGGCAATGCGTCGTCCCGCTGCGACGACGGGCGCATGCACGCGTGCGTGCGAGCGAGTGCATCGGAGGATAGTACTGAGCGCGGCCACAAATCTACAGATCGGTGGTTGGTAGCCGGCGCAAGTAAGCATTCTAAAACATAATGTCAGTAATTAATTGTCTGCCAAGGAATGATGCGGCTATCTCACGCGACCATATGCAAGGCCCCTCGTGCTTCTCGTCACGCTCTCCTCTTTTTATCCTGCTTCGTTTTCTTCATCTTTTTCTTCTTCCGCCTCTTCCTTCGTCGATTGGGGTCTTTGCACAATAGGCTCGTGAGAAGTCGTTTCAAGACATTTTTCCTGCAGACATTAATTATATTTGAATTAAAACTTTCAATATCAAATTATTTCAGAAAATAGTTCTTTAATTCTTAGATTTAGAAATATTAGTATAAAAATCTGAATCAACCGCATCTGTAAATATTATTTATAGAAAATTAAGTTATAAGTTTTGAATGAATACATTAGGAAGATAAAATAAAATAACTCTCTGACAAATACAAAATATCTTCTAAAATAATATATTTCTTTTATTTCTATTCGATCATTCTCATTATCTCCCTCTCTCTCTATTTCTCTTTCTCTTTCTGAATCCTGCGATAGACTGTACATCTTTATATCCATATATGTTCACAAATACTTTAAATATTTTGCAATCTTCCACATTCGTATAAGTTTAAATGTTCTCAAATTCAGAAGTTTAAAATTTATAAACCTTAGAATCTGTGGAAACGTCAAACTTTGGTACTTCTTAACTTTATGAATATTTGAATCATGTTTCTGACCTGACAGTTAAGTCCATTCGGGTTATGCGATTCTTCATACTGCATTGTTCGCGCCGATACCATTGTCACGTCGAAAAATATTACGCATATACAATTTTATTAAACTTGTACGAGAATTGTCACTTTTATGCTCCGAAAAATGGAAGAATTACATGATCGATCAATTGGTACTTCGCCTATGATGTGTGTCGAAAACGCGCGACATCGACAATCAATTAATACCGACTCGGTCTTGTCGGCTTCAATCTATAGACTATTGTGAAAAGCTTCGATGAAAGTAGCGGAGGACACGCGAGGAGAGCCTGTCCTTATTCAGGGAGAACGCGTATGAAAAATCACCGACGCCGCGGTTTTCGAGTTCCCGCAGCGCATCAATAACAAGCGCCGACAATTATTAAGCGGCGCATTGTTCGTGCTTGTTACGCGCATTGTCTCGTCCGGTGATCCCTGAATTTCGACGAAGATAGCCTATGAATAATACGCTATTCCTATGAATGGTACCCGAGATCGCTCGAGTGATCGATCATAGACGTATCGCGCGCGATGGAATTAGCACGAGTGTAAAGCTGAGAAGTCATGTGTTACGCGCACGGTCTTTTGTCCCGGGAATTTCGAAATGCAGAAAATATCGGAGCAAATGTTTGAAGACGTCAGATATATCAATGTAGAAAAATTAATTAAATTGAAGAGACAATTAAAATCTATATATTGGAACGTATACAGCGAATGTATTTTAATTTTGGCCTCATCCCTCGTTAACGTCATTGTTACTTTCGTGACACGGCAGAACGTTACACGTTATTATTCGTGGATTAGTGAAACAAACGGTACCTGATAATAATTGCGAAAAAGCGCGAGAACGTCGCAACGCCAGGATGCACATCAATTTAGATGCTGGGATGCACATCAATTTAGATGCCGGGATGCACATCAATTTAAGTACTTTTTGTCGTTAACGCAGCACGTAACAATAAAAACCTTCGTTCACATTATACGCGTTTGAAACGCAAGTCAAATATTAAAGTTAGGAAATATTCAAAGTTTGTGAACGTATATGGATGTAGAGATGCGCTTTCTTCTTATTGCAGAAAAAAAATGAACGGAAATGAAAATATACAATACTCCATCAGAGATGTTTCGTTTCAACAAAAAAAGCAGCGATTTAAAAATCTAAAAAAATTCACCGACTGCCATGTATTGGAATGGAAGGAAGCATACAAACGTAAATTTATAATTCATTAGTGACTAATCAATTTAAATATTAATTTATATAAATAGAGAATGTTTTATAATTTCGAATATAGAAATATAAACGTAAAAATCATTCCCTATACCTTGTACACATAATCATGATATAATGATTTTAGATTTTAGAATAGATAAAATGATATAAAATTCGTCTAAAAATTCCTCAAAAAAATCTCGATCGTACAAAAATTTAGTTTACATTAAAAAATGATAGGGAAATAACAAGTTAGATTTGTTTTACAGATATTTCTTAAATGTCAAATATTCAATATGGAGAGCACGAAATATCGAACACTTCAGACAGACTGTAAAACTAATTACCGTGATTCTAAGCGTGCAAGCGCGCGCGAAATATTCAAATACTTTAATTGTACAAATTACGTAGCTACGAAGTTTAATTACATATTATTACCGAAACCGTCGTGAGGCGGGGGAGATTGAGAATGACATCAAATGTTAAGGTGGAGAACAGCCACGTAAAATTATTAAGCGTTATGCAAATTAGTCGCACGCCGCTTAAAACATAATTTAATCCTTTCCTCGCGTATTAATCTCTGGCATAACCGTCTTCGACGAAATACACATTAATTTCCTCGGTACCTCTCGGCGCGAGCGGCGACTTTTGCCCGCGCCGAAGGTATTCATTTATAAGGCAGGCCATTACTTACTTTGTAAGTAGTACCAACGGTATTTTATTCGCAACGAAGCGAAAAAAGGAAGGATAATGCACGCCCGCCGAAAGAAAAATCGAAGGCCGCGCGAGTGTGGCCGATGAAGAGAACAATCGCGATCACGCTGCACCGATAAAGACACGGTGAAGCTACATTTACAATAATAATATGCTCATGCAAAAGAAGAATTACGAACACGGTGCGTGGCACCAAAGACCCGTGAATCCGACAACTTACATACATGATTCTTTTAATCCTTTTTACTTGCGATGTTATCTCTTCATTTTACGATCTTTTCGCAAAAAGTCATATTTTCCCTAGTTAATCCTGAAGTTTGAAAGTAACATGAGTCAGATTTCAAGTACCACATTGAAATGATACATCGACTTATATCTGTGTCGTTTTAATTCAAACATTTATGTGTGTTTCTAAAATTTATTATTTATCTCATTTTAAAATGAGTTATTTTGTTATTTCGTGATTTTATAAAAATCAGGGAACGGCGATGCGACAGAGTCATTCATGGTCGACGCCTGCCGGTATCCTGTTTTCTTATCGATAATTTTTTCGTATTTTCTCCTTTTTTTTCTCATAATGCTCTTCGCGCGACCCATGCGGGAATTCTTGTATGCAGGATCAAATTCCTGAACCAAGAAATATTCGAGTGAGTGAGTGAGAGAGAGAGAGAGAGAGAGAGAGAGTAAGAGAGATATCCTGGTGCGTTTTCGCAAAGCCGAAACCATGACTGCTTCGTGGCATTTTTGTGGTACCTTTATAACATATTTTCCTCGAAACGTTTCACCACGCCATCATCATCCCAGATAACGA
Organism: Cephalotes varians; assembly: GCA_037157785.1. Lineage (NCBI taxonomy): Eukaryota > Metazoa > Arthropoda > Insecta > Hymenoptera > Formicidae > Cephalotes > Cephalotes varians. Next base: position 855,710 of record JANQDE010000038.1, on the reverse strand, counting down.
AATTAGTTCTCTTCGCCATTAATTGCATCCTACGTTGTTGCGTTTTTTGTGTTTAAATATATTCGATTAATTTCTTATGGACCTATTCTTTCATCTGTTTTTTTTTATTTGATGTCTACTTTTAAGAATTTCTATATAATTCTTGCAATTAATGGCAAATGGTTTATATATGTTATTTTTCTCAACTGCTACTTTATCTTATTTTTTAAGAAACAGAAAGCAATTTCTTTTTTAAATGCAAAACGGACTAAGAAAGAGAAGAAAAAAACAGAAAATTTGCGTAATCTTATTGGATTATTAGGATCTTCTTTGATCTTTTTTTAAAATACGGAGAATCTAATAATAAGTAACAATAATAAAAACAATAATAAAACAATAATAAAAAAGACCTAAGATAGAAACAATGCCAAATATTTCCTTTATTTTCCGTATTTGTAATTTAGAATGTAACGCGTCAGCCAAGAAACTGAAATGTCTGCCAGCCGATTCATCCAGAATCTCCCGCCAGTCACAAAAAAAAAACGAAGAATATAAGCACTGTGGGAAACATCGCAGAATATTGTCGACGCGCGCAAAAATCTCAAAAACTGGATTTTTTCAGCTTGATAAAATACGTCACATCGCTTATCTGATTAAAACCTGCATACAAATTTGACGTCAACAGTTCGTTGCATATTATTGTAATTGTAACTGTTAATTATTCTTTCTTAGAATTATTCATCGAATTATTCGTCGAACGTTGACCCGTGTAGCCTACGGAGCTGCGAATCGACCGCGAAGGTAATGATACAAGCCCTTACAAAACGTTGTCGTGTCGTTCTCGCTCAATCGCTTCCGATCGTGAGAGGGGTTCGCCAAAGGCAATTCCCCGGGGGACTCGCTCGTGGCGATCGCATAGACCGCGATAGAGAGTGGCAGATGCAAAGGACGGTTGGTAGGCGAAGGGCGTACGGGATTAATCTGGTTATGGCATGCGACCTAGTGCGTAAGAGCCGACCGTCTAGATGGACCGCGATCTTACGCCCTGGGATTACACGGAATCACCGAAGTCACCGGCACAAATTCATTGTAAATTTAAATCTATCCGGTCCGTGATGTTGTCACGTGCGTCTCCAGTTGTAATCCAGTCTCGCTTTAAAGGCACGAGTCACCGCTCCACCGCTTCTATTACCATGTAAAAACCAAGGTTCTTACCAAGGTATTAACCACATCGTGCGTCACAGTGCTAGCTATTCTTACATTCGAAGTAATAAAATATACTGTAACTGGATGGCTCAGAAGAGGTGGAAAATATTTTTTACGATAAATTCAGATCCATTTGTATTATATGTTAGTGCACGATACATTTAGCTCCGATTTTGTTTTCTTTTTCCTCTTAAATCTATTTTGTGTTATTCATTTTTATGACATATTCATCTTTGAAATTTTCGAAACATAAGTAGATTGAAATTTCTCTGATTAAAAATTTTACAAAGTACGAAATATATAAAATTATTTTGTTTTGTCATTACTTTTTGGTGATAATTCTAATCTTTGTACGATCGCGCAAATATAGCAAAATCTTCGGAATGCAATGAATCGCGACGAATGCATGCAACATTAACGATGCTGACACGTGCTTCGGGACGAAGCTCGTCCTGCGAATTCGGCATTCAATCAGCGTGCACTTTTCGCGCGAGTTCGGCGCAACAATGTCTCGTTCACGGCGAGCGAACCTCCCTCGACGATGGCGTGCGAGCGATGCATTAACGCGCCCGGGCACAATTCGCCAGTAAATGAGAGAGCCCGACTCTCCGCGAGCGCTGAGTGAGCGTGCGACTTGATGGTCCCTAAACACGCCTACGAAATTTTGCGATTCCGCGAATTTTTTCACTTCCGTGCGAGCGCCGCGACGCCTTCACTTCTTCGTCCCCGGTAGAGAGGTGTGCGAACACGGCTATTACTAATTACTGTTGATTATTGGCTTCTGCGGAATTTCTTACAGAAAAATTTAGGGATTTACCTTCAGATATATTATTTCAAATTTGTCATTGAAGCTTCTTCGACTCTTATGATATTTATATATTCTTCTTAATATATTCTTCTATCATATTATACATCTATTATATTATAATAATACATTCTCTCAAAAATTAAGCAGAAAAATATTTTATATTTGATTTTACCATTTTCTTTTTTATATATTTTTTTTAAATGAGCTCAAAAATAAATTCCTTTTTTTTCATAGATAGAACAATGACAATACATAAAACAATGTATAAATAACTTATGGTAGAAATAAAAAAGATGACATATAAAAATCAGTGAAATTTTTCTTTTTTTAACACGGAATATTTCTCTAATAATACCGTCTATTTCAAATACATTTTATCCTCGCAAATAATTCATAGTACATCTAAATGTCCACGTAACTAGAAACGATTGTCCCGCGTCGTTATCGTACCTCGCGCGATCGCGCGACATTTCGCGTCGCGCCGTCCGCTTTATTAGCGCGACATTAATTATTCGTCACGCCAGAATATTTAAATATTCACGGCCGCAGTATAAGCGCGTGTACGCATCGCGCGGCGCCGCAGCGACGCAGATTTAAAAAATTGCAGGGGCTATACGAGCCGGGAACAAGCGGCCACGCGCGGCCGTTGTAAATCATAAAAACGGTGCAATATCATGAAACGCTAATGAGGACACCATTGGGACATTTTATATTCATTTCGCGGAATTAACCTTTCGGTCGCAAACCGACGTGGCGAGTAGCTATGAACGATAATAATATCTCGACACGATATGCAAATATTTCTTATAACATCCATGATAAACGGTACAGGACAACGCACGTATGCAAAATAAGGGATGATGTAATCGTACCTTTATGACGACTTGATTACGCGTTATATTATTATTTTATCTTGTCTCCGGAAATTTATATATCAAGAAAATATTCTTAAAATTAGCTATATAATATGTATGTATAATACTTTCTTTAAAATTAGTTTTAAAATTCTTAATTTTTCTCTTGGTAATAAGATTTATGCTGCTATTAAATAATTAATAAATAATTAATAAACAAATATTATAGTAAATTGAAAATTAAATAATTGATGAATAATTAAGTAAATAAAACACCATTTAATGTAATTATATCAATTTAAAATAATTAAGTTATTAAGGAGAGGTTCTCAAGCGACCAAAAAATAAGGTGATTGTCTTGAATTTTTTTTTTTTATAGAAGGAAGTAAATAAACAACTTAAGGTTTTTGACACTTATTTATTGAGTTTTAAAATATAAAAAAAATTTTTTTTTAAGAATAATAACGTCATGGGAATTGTTTATACGTGTTATAACGTAAGCGTTTTAAAAAAAGGTTACTTATTGGTCTCCACTGTAGCACTTGTAGAAATTATCTGAAATCAAAAAACCAAAAATTTTTATAAAATATATAATATTTGTTAGAGGTTCAACAATATCAATAAAAAGTCGAAAATTAAAAAAATGGCGGACATGCAATTTTTCGATACCGATTTTTCACGTTTCTTTCGCTTTTTAAAGTGCTACAAAAAAAACAGCAAATATTATCTGCATTTAGGTTTATCCTCCAATAAATTAAATGAACTTCAAAATAAAAATAAAAAAATAGTGATCCATTGAGTAGTTTTTAAATCGTTTTTCAGGAAACGCATTTAAAGATTTGGTTAATTTTTTGAGTTAATGGAAAAAAAATGTACCTTGTGGCTAATCAGCAATTCCAGGACCATACATCAATCCTTCCTCGATTTCATACTGTTCCATACTTACCATAAAACGTACATATAGGAGCACATTTAAAAAATATTGATGTAAAATGCACACTACCGCGCAAACTCTATTTTCGCGTGGGTCGAATTATTATGCCATAACTTTTGTATGAAATTTATTTCAGTCAAACGGTTTGGGGAATATATTCTACACATAATAGGCTATCAAAAAATGAAATAAAAAAAATCGAATTTTCGGATCGAGTTTCATGAGAACCTGCCCTTAAATAAATAAAGAGCTTTAACTTAATGTAATCATATCAACTTAAAAATGTCATAGTCACTATTAAATTTATATTTATTATTCTTTCGCAACAATCCGAATTGTCAGAACTTTTATACCTTGCTCAAGGAAAGTGACAGAAGAAAGGCAAAAGCTATTAGGGACTACGTGGTCGAAACTAATCGTTGAGACTATCTGTGACTCACTCGACCGATGTCTCCTTTTTCTCTAGGAAAAAGAAAAAAGAAATAAAACTGTTCATTCTGCCGCCCGGATGATCTGCGGTGAACAACAGGAAGGTCCGTTTCGGCGCGATCAACGCGCTCACGTTTCGCTCACGCCTTTCCTGCGTTTCGTGTAAATGCGGCGTTCAATTTTTGCGCCCGCGGGAAAAAAAAGCCTCGCCTCGATTCTCTTAATCTATAGTGAAAATTACATGCAATTACCGCCGCCACCCAGCGCGCGCCGGCATCTGCGAGTCGGTGGTAGAGCGGCGGGCTCGCCGCCGCCGTCGCCGCCGATCGCGTGATTCCTCGCGCGGCCGGCGAGCGAGCGAGCCGAATGCGCCCGGTCGCGAAGTATCGGTCCGGTTGAATATTGCGGCGTGTCACGACCGCCGCCTTTTTGTTGCATCGGAAAAAGGCATTAATGATACGCCTGCGAAGAATCCGTTTCTCTCTCCTTCTCGCTTTCTCTCCTCTTCTCTCCCTCTCTCTCTCTCTCTTTCTCTCCCCCTCTCTCTCGCACGTTTTCGCGCGCGCGCGAACACGGAATACATTACAATGAATTATTTGCGCGATTGGCTCGACGCCCGTTTTTCGAACGCGCCGAATTGTTTCTCTCGTTCACTTCGAAGAGAGTGCCCGCGGAGACGCATTATTTCGGCGCGAATGCGCGGGCTGCAGTCGACAAATTGTACGAAACGATCCGGCCTCGTGACGGCGGAGCTGTTAAACTTGTTCCACACGAGCCGCTTTTTGCGGCACCACTCCTGTGAAGGATCTCGTTTGTTTGTGTGCATTTCCGAACGTTTTGCCACACACACGCTATTGTAATGCTGTCGAAAGATGGCTACCGGCGAAATGAGCGTTCAAAGGGTACAAATATCATGTGCGTAGTGAAACGAAATTCCGCGCGGTATACAAATTTTCTAGATTACTCTCCTGGGAAATAATTAAAAATACGCAATAACGGGCAATATAATCTGAGCGCGAAACAATTTTTACATTTATATGAACTTTTCAAAATCAGACTTGAAAACCGACACTTTGACTTTTCTTTCCATGTGATATCTTAAACCTTTAATTCCAAGATTTTACGTCATAAATTTATCCTTTTCTGATGTTCCGTTTACTATATCCGTTAATTATAAATAACTTCGGTTAGTCACGGAGAGTCAATGTCCAATCCCAAGGACAACGACGACATCCCTATCGATCGGTGAAATTTTCGCTTTAGGTACTTCTGTAACGTAACTTCGTTGTCCGCCCGACATTGAGCTCCCTCCCGTTTCTCCGTCCCTTACCTCTCCGTTCTATCCCAGCGCGACTCTTTACACTGATGAAGGGGTCTGCCTAATGAAAGGGTTGTGTGTTTGATACCCTTAAGAATTGAATTACGGCGAGACTGGGAAAGCCGGTAGCCATTTCGGAAAAGAATGGAACCTGGCCAAATTTATCTTCCGTGATCTCCCAATGTTTGTTTTAACGACATTACTGTGCCTTTGATATTTCGAGTATGTAATAATAACTGTCAGTTCCAAGAAATACTCATGCTTAATGTAAGAGAATAAACTTTCTCGAAAAGGATCCCAACGATTTGAGATCAAATCTCATTGTCAATCAACGTATAGTACCGAATTACATAAGAATTATCTTTGTAATTATTTATTTGTGTAAAATAAAATAATAATTATAATTATTTTATTTATATGTGTATTAATATTATAGCATTTGAATTGATGATTAGAATAATTAAATCACATTCGCATTCAAATTTTATTAATTTCATGCGAATCGCGTCGTATTTTACAAATTTTTGTCTTTATTTCTCAATCAAAAGTAATATTGCAACAATTTTCGCTGAATGTCATCATGTGAATTCTCTAAATTTGAAACACAAGAACTCTTTGTGAAATGAGCGAATATATCTCGGGGTGAATGTATCACGATCAGAGTGACGAGAAATGGAGTCGACGCGCTAAGCGACCAATCGTGCATAACGCAAAGCCGCGGTGCTCGCCGTTAATTGGCATATCGTTCGTTAATACGCGAATCTTTGTCGCGTTGAGCCGACATCTATCTCGTCTCCACCGTAAGGCAATTTCCGAAGAGCTTCGCGGCAACGTAATATCGCTCCCGCAGTTACATATGCGTCAGAATACCCTTTATACGCGCGTCTGAAAGCGTTTTCCTGCTCTTTCTTTCCCGGAGAATTCTCCTCTTTTTTTACAATCCAGTTTGTTAGCACACTAGCATGAAACCGAATAATACTCTTTAGAAACTTCATCTGCAGATTCTTTGACCAATTCCGAGTCAATTTTTCCTCGGCGGAAATCTGATTTCTAGCATCAGATTAAGTTCGAAGCAAAATCACTTTAACGTACGAGCGTGTTTTTCAGAAACGTCTATACGCGGAATGCGTAAAGGATCGAAAGGGAAGGCACATAGAATTTACAAGGCGAACCTTCGCACAGTCGCTTTGCGAGAAGAAGGAGAGTTTTTTACCTGAGGGCGGCGCTCATATTGCGAACACTCACGGGTTAATCCCGCCGAGGTTTACGAGACAGCGTCGCTAGAACGCTCGACATATTTCATCGTCGGCGTCGCGTTATACCGGACGATTTTCTCCGTCAGGTCGGTATACTTGCTCGCGGGCCGTAAGCCGTTCGCCGGAATATCCGATAAACGTGTACGACTTAATTAATGCTTTGTCACCCCGCTGTCTTACCACGCATCTCCCGTCCGATCGCTCACGCACGCACGAGATTTCGTCTCTCGGAGCCACAACCGCGCGTTCTAAATCACCATATTAACACGTAAACGCTCGCATGAAAACGCTCTCGTCCTTGAAGAGACGAAAGACTAACGAGATACACATTTCGAAAATTTTTTCCAATACAGGATAAATTTATCGCTTATTAATTTATCCCCGGTAAATTCCACGCGACACAAGATACGGCTATTTTTTTCCGTTTACGGGCCCTCTAACGACTTTATTCCTCGAACTCCGACTTAAGAAATTCATAATTATTGCGAAGATATCTCCGCGATACCCCGGCGTTTCGCGTATCCGGAACGGCCGAACGCGCCACAAATCACGAACCTAACACGCGGCTCCGCTCTCGCGAGATATATTCCCGCGACGCGAGAAATGATAAATCTCGGGCGCAGCAAAAACGCGCGCGCATCCGGTAACCGAGAATAAATGCCGAAACGCGAAATCGGAGAAAAAGCCGACCGCGACCGAAACAAGTCCTTCATGAAATACCGATGCCGCACAACGGTGGGATCAAAAAAGCGACGACCACGCGCGCGCCAAAGCGGCGCGTCTGCATTCAAAACCGGGCGCATAACCGATAAGCTACGTCCGCGTGCTGTGTTTATAATGCATCACTGCTATCTGCTGAGTATTTACGACGCGAATTGTAAATACGATCGATCATTTACGTACGTTTAAACATTTGTACAGGTGACTCTTCCGACTTATTTCGAAGTTTTCTAAATTCCATTATCTACTCTTAACCGAATCCACGATTGTGTTAACTGCTGAATCAGTGTTCGAGAAAAATGTAAACAAATAATATCGTTATAATGCATCTTCCATATTCTCGTTGTTTCCCACTTTTTACAGACTGTGTTTTGCACTATATCGCAACTCCAATCGTTCACTCCAATCGCTCTCGAATTATTCTAGCCTACTCGATTTATGATCGTTCCTAATCCCAATTCACGCGACCCTTCTAATCCGCCCCTCATAATCGCGCATGACGTCGGGTGATAAACGCGACGCAACACACACACACACACATGTACGAACGAAAACGAGGTTTAATCGAGCATTAAAAACAACCACAATTCATTGTCTCATCTGACGTGCATATTTCGATGCACGTGAGCGATCAGCGTCCGCGTCTCTCGCATCGCGCGAACGATCTCGCGAGGGTGGCACTTCGAAGCGATCAAGGTGGTTGATCAAGATTTCTCTCTCTTTCTCTCTTCTTCTCTCTTTTTCTGTTCAGGATTCTCGAGGCATTAACGTCGCGCCAAGCTGGATTTAATGCAGCTCCGTAATGTGTGACGTGCTGCAGGTGTTAAGAACATTTTCGACGCTTTAACGAGCGGGAGCGCGATATGGCCGAACGGCGCACCGAACGAATTACGAGGGTATATACGTAAAGACGGCGTAAAAGATCGCAACGTGAGAGTTCGCGTGAGTAGAGGCCCGGGTGCTGCTGATTTTCACGTACTACCGTTTCCACGTCCGCTCCTTTATCGCGACGTTCGCCGCTATCTGATCTTCACTCCCTAGATTTCCGTGATCGATGCGAGAGAAAACGAAATGGAAATGGAAACCAAATTATTATGCCTCGAAAACGCGGAGTTCGAAACTATAACGAAAGAAAGGGGAAAAAATAATTCTAAAATGTACTCGGAATATATTCTTATGCTCAAAAAATATTTTTCAAATATCTTCAAGGCTCCCAATTGTCGTTTCGCAAAATATTTCGTAAAATGACCTTTGTCAGGATGTTTTCGCATCGCAACAATTTAGAGATGTGAGAATAGCTTACCAAAGTTATTTAATTATGAATAACAATAAAAAGTACGGGAGCAGAGAGGAGGAGCAAGTTAAAGCTAAGGTACGTAACGAAAAGATCAGAAAAAAAGTTGCGTAGAAAATATAAAGACTAATTTTTAGTTATAATGTCGGGAAAACTTTGGAATACTCAGAGGGAATTGGCTTTACGAGTCTGGAGAAACTTAAGAATCGTGTTCGACTGCGACCTTTCCGTGCAAAGAAGACCAATCGACGAACGGCGCGAAACGCGGATACGCGATCGCCCGAGTTCTGAAAGCGATTTTGCGAAGTTTCACGGCGTAGCGTCATAAAATATCGCACGTAAATATGGAAAAAATTCACGCGCACATATTCCGTTTGAGAAATTTTACGAAGACAATAAAAACTAAACGGATATTTCTCTCGCCGGCTTCAGCCGATTCTTGCATAACCGCGAATGGATCCCGCTTTAAAAAAAGGTCAATATATATTCACGAACAAAATATCGAAACGAAACGTTTTCCAAGCTCGTCGCGTTCTGAGAGCCGCAAGAATTTTCTGAATATTTTTATTACCGGATTACATCTGTGTACAAATTATGGAGATTTTGAGATGGTTGTTAGCACGAAAATAATATCACACATCTCGTAGAATTGATGTAATTTAATTAAAGTATCGATCTAAATTTCCAGATCCAAACGAAATTAATTGAAAGTAGCGTCTCGATATAGTCTTATATTTTATGTAATTTTTTATAAATAGTTTTTATAAATAGCTTTTTCTTAGTGATTTATGTTGTTAATTTATATTCAGCGATTTATTTAGCTATTGATGAGCGCTTTAGATTTATTCAAATTAAGAAATTTCTCTCTCTTTCTTAAAATAATAAAAATATCATAATATATCAGTTTATAGTAACGAAATGCGTGCATAATAAGAGAATCCCAAATAATTAAGTAAAGGAAAGGAAGCACATGAATTAAAATTTTGCAAGCTCGGCAAAGGCTCGCGTCTGCTGAACTCGGTTTCGGTTGTTGTCATCTCGTGAAGCCGCACGAACCTACGTGATGCAACGTCGGCAAAAAAACCGAATACCGCCTAAAAAAAACGGTTCTAATTAGCGAGGAGCTAATTAGTTTTATGCTAGCGCACGAGATCATTCCGGACGAGAATGCCGTTGAGGAATAATCGCGATAGAAATGTCTTAATACCTACCGCGACGTGCCGTAATAACCGGACGGCTAATTACGATTTCCTGTTTCTTGCGTCGATTGCGGGGTCCATAGGCGGGAGACTACTGCGTATTTTACAGTGAATCACATTGAGTCGTTCATTATAAATCCAAGCAGTCACTTACGAATTAATGCATCTCCGGCACAAGGAGCGAGTGAGATAAGTTTGCGAATATGTGCGGAATCATATTGCACGAAATTGCTTCAGCAAGTTTCATGACAATCGAAGTTTCTGTTTAAGTGACAAGGAGAACAGTCGTAGAAGTCTTTTCTTGACTTTGACGAGGTCTGTTTGCGTAAAGTAAGTTAAGTTAAAACAGACGTCTTGCCACGTAATGTAATGCGAGTTTAGAGTTTTATTGTATTGAGAGAAGATCTTACGAACGTGTAGAAATTCCTTGGTGAGAATGTAATAGGAAATTATATGTAAATTTGTAAGATATTCGCATACATAAATGTGTAGCTTGTATGTATGTTAACTTTTAAATTCCGAACGCATAATTATGTAAAATGGAGGTCAATTTTCGTATTATAAGTTAATATATCTCAATACTTTGCTACTTACAGTGACTTTCATTTTCAAATAATAAACCTGTCTTTAATTGTGCATTAAAGAGTTTGCAGACTTAATTTCATACTATAAGACTTTTTTAAACTGTAAGACTTTTATTTCAGTTTTACAATTAATATATTTTAATACTTTGACACTTATAGTGACTTTTATTTCAGACTCGAATAATAAGCCTGCCTTTACTTGTGCATTAAAGGCATTCGCAGACTTAATTTCACATGATAATTATGTTTTCTTTATAACCATTCTTGTAATACATTATTTTCGTTTATTTAGAGAAAACATTCCCTCTTGTAACATTTCAATATCGGCGAGTATTAAAGTTTTAGATCAACGAGATAATGTTCGAACGGGAACGGGTCCATCGTGATGATAATTCCGAACGAGTCCTTATCTTTTCGACGAATGACAAATTTGATTATAATCGCCGTTGGCGTTTCCTGCATATCCGGGCTCCGGGCCGCGTAAAGATGCAAATGCGAGAATTATAATAACGATTAAGAGCTCACCGCAAGGCGCGAGGCGCAACGCGCAAATCAATCAAAATCGTGCCCTCGAGAGGCGAGGGCTGTGTTTACGAGTGTGTGTTTGATTCTCTCGGGAGACAGATACAGATGACGAGCGAGATGCACGTGACAATTAGCGCTGCACAGCGGGGCGGGATTGCATCCCCTTCGCCCACCTTGCGTCTCCCTTTCTCACACGGATGCGCTTCTCGCACGTGAGAGAAGATGAAGAGGAAGACGGTTGGGAAGAGAAAAAGGAAGAACTATTGTTTATTGCATAGTCTGCGGCTAAGAGCACCGGGATGTTATCATATGGAAGAAAAAGAAACTTGACAAATTTTATACGCAGAGATATCTGTTCGATTACACAAATTGTACAATGAAGATGTATTTGTATATTACGATTTCTCGCATCGTATGTATAGATTTTTGGTATACAGGGTGATGCTTTTAACTTGAGACATTCAAATATCTCAAAAAATAAGCACACTACGAAAAAATGTTAAGAATCAAAATTTCATCATTTCGAGGGGGACATACAATGACGTTAAAATCAGCCCTCCCACCCCTCCCCCTGGGCGGTGAGGGGGGGCAAGTTTGAAATCTTAAATAGGAACCCCTATTTTTTATTGCATATTCGGAATCTTTGGCTAAAACCACATACAATTTGTCTGAAACATTTTTCTCGATTCATGATAGATGGCGCTGTAATCGACGAAATTCAATTTCTTCGATTTCTCTTACTGAGAACCCATGCTTACGATTCTGCAATAAATTAACAATAAAAATATTACGTTTTCATTGTTAATACTCGAAATTAGTCATAAAACAAACTTCTCATTATTTTTTATTACCCATTAATTACTTCTCTATGAAGTTCTTGATGTAAAGAGACATGATACGGATGATATTTATTACGTTTTAAAATTCTCAAAACACTCTTCTGAGACATTCCGGAATTGCGAGCAATTTCTCGTGTACTAACATGAGGATTATTAGCAATTGCAGCTAATACAGCAATTTCATTATTTTCTTCCGTGACTGTTCGATTACGGGATCTTTTTTGTGGTTGAACACTTCCATTGGTAGTAAATTGTTTGATAATATGATAAAATGAAGCACGTGACCGAATTCTATCTGGAAAACGCTCAGCGTAGAGATCGATAGCATTATCAAATGAACGTACACAACTGATGATGTGTGACGTACACAACAGTTTCTTGAGAATGGGTTCTCAGTAAGATAAATCGAAGAAATTGAATTTCGTCGATTACAGCGCCATCTATCATGAATCGAGAAAAATGTTTCAGACAAATTGTATGTGGTTTTAGCCAAAGATTCCGAATATGCAATAAAAAATAGGGGTTCCTATTTAAGATTTCAAACTTGCCCCCCCTCACCGCCCAGGGAGAGGGGGGCTGATTTTAACGTCATTGTATGTCCCCCTCGAAATGATGAAATTTTAATTCTTAACATTTTTTGGTAGTGTGCTTATTTTTTGAGATATTTGAATGTCTCAAGTTAAAAGCATCACCCTGTATATAAATTTACTTATTATATTATATTATATTATATTATATTATATTATATTATATTATATTATACTATAAATTTACTTATGTATATAAATTTTTTATAAGAATTTCGAATAAAGAGAATAGGAATGTTATTGAATAATTTACTAATGGATTATTAAAGAAGAAAGTCTTCATTATCCCATTTGACTCAATCAGATTCAATACACGATTAAAAAACTTGAGTACCAGGACGACTATGACATTAAGAATATATGAAAAAAAAAGCATTGTGAGTTTTGTAAAACTGATTGGGAAGTCTTCCATACCCCTCGTGTCATGGTGAACGAAGAGAAACGAAGAATGAAGAAACAGCCGCGTCGGATAGACACTTTAATAGACGTAATGAGGGTAATTGAGTTTTCAAATCATTCGTTTTGATTACATCTACGCGCGGGGCCCGGTGGGCGAAGCATAGGGTAGGTAATTACGAACCGCCCAGTCCCAAAAGAGCAGGTGCCTTTCTCTCAACCGAGGGATCGAGGTGTGAGGTTCAAATACTTGGACCGCCCTAATAGCCTCGAGGTTACCGGGGCCTTCGAGAACCGGGCGCGAGGAGAGAGGTAAAACAGGAAGAACAAGCAACAACGCCGCGAATACCGAGGGTGCAGAATATATAGCTGCCTGCCGATCCTGGATCAGCTATGTAGAGAGAGAGATATTTTGACAGTCTGTGTATAAACAAAGCCAAACCCCCGTCTTCCCTCCCTATGCGTGTCAGTTTTGCTCAGTTTGAATTTGACGCGTTTAAGGAACTTTTCTGTCCTGGAAATATATACAAAACTAAATTTTTTATTTGTTACAATAATCTAGAAGCCTTTGAGAAAGAACCTCTCTCAGTGGTAAGAGGCGTAACAATACATGCTGAAAGCGACTTCACAACGAGATAAAAAGATACCTCTCAGCAACGGGAGTCAAATGCGGGGCTTCACAAGACAAGAAGTTCAATTGTTGAGAAATGATTCGATTTCGGGAGCGTCCAGATTTATTGCTTCACAAATTTCCGTATACAATCGGTATCGTTACACGTGTACTTTGCGAGGGATTCGACGTTATTGGCGTCGCGACGAGGACGTATGTATCGGGCTTAGCAAGATATTCCGCGTCGGTTCTCTGTTATAGCGGCAATACACCTCGAATTGATAGACTTTAATTAATACGGCTGGCACAGCATCGCCACGACATCGACTCCGTAATGCCGAGGGGTTTACGAGGGTTTAACTGGAACGTGTCATTTCCACGGCCCGACTATCTTCGTTCGCATGTCCGTGCATTAGCACGCGTACGTTCGCAGTTCAACGAGAATGCCGTTCTCCACGTGTATAACGTGCACGAACGGTACAGATGATTTTGCGGAGACAACATATAAAATACGCGTTGAGATTGCATAAAATTTTACCAATCAGGATAAAGAAATATTTGCTCTTTTCGTTCTGATTGGTCAAATTTTATTCAATCTCAAATTTCAATACGTAATCTGATGCGGACTTAAGGCAAGCATACTTTTGTAACGTTGCGAAGAGAATTCAATAATGTAGTAGCGAGCTTTTAAATATTCTTGTTATAAACTTTCATGAATTGTGTGAAAAGTCAACGAATACATCGTTAAATTTATTAAACATTATTACTTCAATTTGCAGTCACTTTATGTAACAAGATATTTTTGAAAAAAAAAGAACAGACTGAGATCTGGTAACATTTGAAATCTGTCTCGTTAGATTCACTTCATCACAGTAAAATGAACTTCAGTAAATTATGTTTTGCATAAATAACGAGTATCTGTAGAATCACGTTTACGAAGATAATTTAAAGTTTAACAAAAATTCTTAGAATATATATCGAATTTCTTATTAAAATATGTAAAAACTTTCCAATTACACAGAATTATAAATTTTACTTTCTTTTGCTATAATTTGAAAAAAAGTGGTCTCTTATGTCTATTTCCACGTAGACTAACTTTAATTTCGATTCAACTTACTTTTCTTAAAATTAAGAAAAGCTAAAGAATAAGTTGAATCGAGATTAAAGTTAATCTACGTTGATGAAAACGGGCATTATAGTCTTTGCTGAATCAGAACCCACAAAATTTTCTATCACGTTAGGCATTTGAGAAAAATAAGATTGTAATCTCCTAAAAATACGTTTTTGACTATTTTTGAGAATTCATAGCTAGTAAATCCAGTGTGCCAGAAACTTTGAAAAGAGCTTAAATTACTTTAAGCTTAAAACTTTAACACTGTATTTTAAAATAAAAAAAATATAGAATTTTTCACCACAAGCCTCATCAAGTCTCTAGCTTGTTTTAAGGATAAGCGTATGTGCGCTTATCTTTAAAAATCTAAAAGGACATAGAATTGCATTTAGGCTCACAGCAATACAAGCGAAACAAATGCAGTTCTCTGTGTACAACACGAATCAAATCATCGATCTAAGACTCACCGATGTATTCTCATGTTTATTCTCGTTGCGGAATAGCTCTCCTCATCCAGACTCCCTAAGACGACCATAAGCATAAGACGAGCAACGCGACGTTGAGCACGGTGGGCCGTAAGGAATGTTTACTTTCGGTGATTCATTACGGGCTCGCTCCGAGAGTGACTTATGACGGAAGAGGCACGGCCAGTAGTGAAAAATAACAAATTATTGCAATATCCTTCAGGTGAGTCGACGGATACGGTACGAGCGAGCGAGCGAGCGAGCGAGCGAACGAGCGAGAGAAAGAAAAAGGAGTAAGAGAGGAAGAGAGATATATAGAAAAGCCGCAAGAGGACGGACAGCTTGCACCGGTAACTTCTCTCCCGGTTCGTTTTCTTCGCTTTTCCGTGCACGGTGGATGCCCGTACGCGAAGGGGTAATCAATAATGACTTAATGTCCTCCAATAACGGACACCATGGGTGGTTCCCGTGGCTCGCTCCCTCTGGGGTCCTCCGAGAGATCACTCGCGCAGTTCTTGCCTCTTGCCTTTTTGCGCCCAGCGTTATTTGCCTGTCTCGCTCCTTTTTTTCTTCCTCCTCCTTTTCCTCCTCCGTCTCTACACTCCTTTCGCCTCTCCATTGCAGCTAATATACACCCACGTCCCCGTTGTTGATCGTTAAAGCCGAGCATACTTTCACACACGCGGGGGTCGTCTACCCCCCTTCTTTGGTCTCTCTCTCTCTCTCTCTCTCTCTCTCTCTCTCTCTCTCTCTCTCTCTCTCTCTC
>JANQDE010000038.1:786611-839748 GCA_037157785.1 Cephalotes varians | reverse complement strand
CTCTCGCTCTCGCTCTCGCTCTCCGAGACTCGAGCTGCCCCACGAGACCGCCGGGCCATTAACCGACCTGCGAGGTTTCCTTCGCTTGTAATCTACAACGGTGGACAACGGAGATAAATTAAAATATGGCCCGGCCGCGAATGACGACGGCGACGGTCCGCGTCGCCTTGCTAATTTCGTTTTATTGGCTCACGGGGATTTTTATCGGGATGGCCCTCTCTCGGATGGCCATTTCTAATTCGGACGCTTTGTAAAATCGTCTTCAGGAAGGAAAAATGAATTGTGATACTATGAAAAGTTTGGAAAATCAATAAATCGTAGATTCAAAAAAAGCGATAAAATCTCAAAAATCGAGAATCAGTGCATTTTCGAAATGAATATATTTATTATTGATTAGTTTTTTAATTATTTTAATATTTTTAATTATTTCTCTCTATATGTGACATTTGTAGATCGTGCAAGAGAACAATTTTTATCAAACTGTTAGAGTATATATTTATATTTGAAGTTATAAACTTCGAGTTTGCTTATAGTTTAGCTTCACAAGAAAACGCTATAGAAACATATGAATAAAAAAGACGTCAGTTCTCTTTCTCGAAAGCAAAGTGCAGTCAGTTAAATTTGCAACTTTGTTTCGCGTATAATTTATTCGCATTTGTTTAGAATTTATCATTATTCGCGAAACTTTATATTTATAAAATTATAAGTGCGGTGACAATTGTCTTTTGACAACCATGATTTTTTCTTGTGTTTTTACGACATTTAAAATTTACAAATCGTCTGCATAAAATATGAAAGAGAGCTGCATGATATTTTAATTCTATCTTAATAAAATTCTAATTCTAAACATTTATACATACAACATCGATGATATAAAATATATTCAAGATAGCACAGTTATAAATGTTATAATATCGATACTTATTATTGATGTCACTTACGACGAAGTTACATAAGGCTTTTCGGTCGATGTTGTTGGAGATATTACTCTTTCATCATGCATGAATTAATCATCGCGATGGCGTATAAATAATTAACCAAGCAACTCAAAATTGTCGATAAATATTTATGGCCGCGTCAATGTGCAAACGTATTATTGATTGTTACTTCGCGGTCATTCGCCGGTAATAATTCGGCCGGTGATTCTATCGTTTGGCGGCAACGCGCCCGGAATAGCATGATCGATTCTGTGCGTTATCATTTCGCTGTATTTTGTTTCTCTGCCAATCCGCTTTACCATATTTTTCTGCGAGACGACCCGAGATTTCAACGCAATTCCGTACCGCTTTTCTCTCCGGCTGTTTCTTCGTCCGCGAGACGTTTTATCATACTGTTTTTATACAGAGATAGGTTTTCCGCGACGGAGAGAAATGCGCGAGATGTTGCTCAGTTGAAATATACGAAGATAGCGTGTAAAGTTATGATCGCGAAAGTACGCGAGAAAAACATGTCCCAGCAGCAAAATAAATAAATAATATGAATCAAAATATACATAATTTGTAAAGAAATTAAGCACTTAATTTTATACAATATATTAAAATACTAAAATATATATTTTGACATTGAATTTTTCTTCTCTGCGCTGCAAAGTTTATTTATTTCTTTATTCACTTTATTTAAAAAAAATAAGTTATCGTAGTTGTTTTATCATTTTATCTCTAAGGATGCAACATTATAGGAGATAATCAATCGATTCTAAAAGGGCAAAGGTGAATGGGATATATGGGCGATCATTTAACCCTGGTACATAGATTCTTTCGGCTTTGCGAAGTTCCACCAGAGTGGCACGCTGTATGTTTCCTGCTCCGACAATAGATTCAAGTGAGTATACATTCGGTGACACCGTGGGAGCCGCCGGATGCTCGAAAAGTCGCAAGCGCGGTGGAAAGTTTTACGTGCACGAACACTTCGTAATCGCGCGTGCATGTTTTATTATTTTTCACTCGCGTCCCGCGCGCGTGCCGGTGAAAATTCGTAAGCACACGATTTGCGGATGCCGCGTAGCGTGCGAACGAAAGTTCATAAACGCGATTGTCGCATGCGAATGACTTAGGCGAATGACTACGCGCCACATACGACAATGACCATTCCCGTGCCGCAATGTTTTCTTCGTGTTTCAAGAAATACGATCAATACTAGAATGTATTTTTTAAAATAGCACAGCAAAATCTACTACTTATTAATATAACGTGTGCGTGATAAACGTACAAATTAAATAAAAATCAATGAAAAGTTTGTAAACGCGATTACTAAACGTCGCACAATGGAAGTGACTCGGTGAGAATGATTTTGCTTAAAGGTTTGCTCTAAGATTTAACTGGATACAAATCAGAAAAGTAATTTTGTTAATCTATCAAAATAATTATGTATATAGAAACCAGTTGCTAGAATACTCTCACACACTCAAAACCAGTTGCTAGAAATTGCAGCATTGCTCAACAAAATTATTTTGATAATTCAACAAAGTTATTTTCAAATCAGTATCCAGCAAAATTTTAGATCCCTCAGCAAAATCGTTCTTTCCGTATATAAGTTGTAGATGTTACATGATCTATAATTAAATTTATTTTATTATTATTTTACATTAATCGATGCGTTCTTATATAATCGCAACAGCATTTCATGTAATAATGTTCATTAAAACGGAATTATTTGAATAAAGTGCCCTAAATTCCGGCGGAAAAAATTCGGTAAAATTCCGACAGTATCGTAATATCATTTCCATGTTCCACCGTCATTAATTCTCCTTTGGGGTGCATAACTCCAATTATTATAACGTCTGCGAATATATACGCTTTTAGAAACGCGAAGTTCGCAGAGTGAAGTTCCAGCCATTGTGTTGTCCGCAACGCTCGTTTGTGCTAACAATAGACGGGAACATTAAACACATATTCAAACGATGGGATCTACCGGGTATACGCGGGGCCAATTCAGGAAAACGCAGCCTTCCGGATGATTTACGTGCGGTAGATCTGCTCGTTCCCGGACGGCGATTGCGCTCGGATCATGTAGTATTGTTCCCTGCCCTGAAGTGATACTTTAAGGACTGAAACATCCAACTCGCGTTTCTCATAGTATTTTCTCAGTCGATCGATTCCATATGACTTCCTAGTAATATTAAACAGATATATGTAAATAAGGCATGTACACATATACACAGAAAGCTTCTCGCTCTATTTTTGTCTCTTTTTCCTATCTCTCTCTTTTATTTGCATTTTTTAACTTTATTTGCAAAAGAAATAATATCAGTAGATATTTGTTGTCATAATTAACTTTTTTGCTATTTTATAAGTAGCAAATTTTAAAGATGTAAATGATAAAGTTTTAAGTTTTCAACGCAATTCTTGTAATTCTTCTTATAGCTTCAATTCTTCAATTCTTTTGTTATAAAATATTATTTTAACTATTTTTTTATTTTTTACCAAGCTTAAGATTAATTTACGTTCTCACGATACTATTCAGCATAATAAGAGGCAGATATAAGAACCATATTCATTGTGCGCATATTTTATTATCTCCGCAACAGCTTTTTTATACTGATCGTCGTACGCGTACATGTTACCGCTCGCTGCAAAACTTAAATGGATATCCATAAAAGCGCGAACGCCTACACGGAAGTAAGTCGGATAAGTTCGCGGAAAGGGTGGAAAAGGGCGGTCGGCGTTATAGCGGCGGCATAAAAATAGAAAGGAAGGCGACATAAAGCGGGGACCTGAGCGTCGCCTTTCTTACATAGCAAGGAATAATATCGGAACGGATTTTTGTTTGGGAACTCTCGCGCACGAAGAACGTATTCCCTTACAGGTAAGCGCAATAAGTCTTTTTTTTTCATCGAAAAGAAAAAGATCGACTCAATATCCGTCTTGTAGACGGAAGCAATATATTTGTTGCCGGCGCGATACGACGTTCCAAAGCGTCGGAGTCTCGATCGAGATCTCGTTGGAATTTCTTCACTTTTCTACATAGATTACCGCTGCTATCAGAAAATACAGTATTATTCTTTTGGAACTAAATTCAGTATTCAGTATTCAATGCAGTATTATTATATTATTCTTTTGAAAACGAATTCATTTTTTTTCTGTTATTGCGGTACATCGTTCGTCTAAATCGCACTTAAGAGGAAGACGCGGTGCATCATTATACTCTACTGACGTTATAATCAATGATTGTATTGCAAGAATTGCTTGTTAAAAATTTTCAGCTAATTAATCTTTCAATCCTATACTTTCTTGATTTTGTCCGATTGTGTCTTACATATTACATTCTTCTTATTATACGTCGCATCTAACAATTACTTCTTTCTCATATTTCGCAACAACATTTAATTATTTCGAAGAAAAATTTTGGTACAAAGAATAATCGAAAGCAGGTCGCTCCTTTTGATTATGCTCGATGCCGCTCGCTTATCACGGAATTCAAACACGCGTGTCTGAATCATACCTTTTTCCTGAAACACGTGCGAACCCTCGCGCGCATCCGGTCAGATCCCACGTATCGGCCTCTATATACGTACACGTGCATTTAGCCTCTAGAGGAATTGATCGTCACGCCATTTCCTCGGCGAGCACGGCGCTCACTTTATAGCCGCGCATCGATATTTCATCGATGCGCATTAGCACCCCGTTTTTTCCCGCGCCTCGACGAAGGATCCTCGCGTTTGGGGCATCCTTCGACTTTCCGACCAAGTGGAATTCCGTTACCTCTCAAATTGGATTTAACAATATACGAGTTATAACAGAAGCGTGGGTATCGTGAAAATTGTTGCACATTTTTAAGTTATTTTTCTTCGCCGTTTATTTCATTTACTAATTTTTTAAATACGTCTTCTTCCTGTAAGATATCTTATCTCATAATCGTACATCTCTTTATATTTCTATGATACACCATTAAAATATTATTTTAAATTAAAGATTATTTAATCGTGCCTCACTCAAAACTGGTTTAAAAATTTTTTAAAACGTCTGTGTAATTTTTGATTGATGTAGAATATAGACAATTTTATCATGTACATTCAAAAATAAAATCTTATACTTCCCTTATTACATTTCTGAAATATGGAAGATAAAACGGTGGTACTTCACAGAGGATCGTTGATGCGCAACAATCGCGATCATCTCGACGATGATAATTATCTCGGCTCGATTGACAGAATTGTGTCGTGTATCTCGGATATCGCTAGGTCGAGCCAGATATGATTATATTGTACATTTTCATCGATGCGTTACTCAGGAAGGGCAGATTACCGTAATGAACGGCGCCCCAATGTACGGGCCGATGACTCGAAATACGGATAACCGACTCTCGCCTACGCGATTTGCTCTTCTTCGCATTATATTTTCTGCCTTCCCGATTTTTGCTCCCTTTATCCATCAGGTGCATCCTGTTATTGATAAATTAATCCCTAGTGCTTTAAGAAGTAGAGCTATTGTATTTCGTTCGATAAAAGTCTTGGGACTCCTTATGTCGACGGATATATATTTGATAATAGATCTGTTGAATATAGACAAAAAAATCTGTTAGAAATCGCTATTCTTATGTTTACCTTTTACAGAACGAGAAGCCACTATAGTGGCGTTAAAACAGTGTTACGTTTTGAGGCAAGGAATACAATGATTTACAATAAATCTTACTTTTATTCAAGGAAAAGTTGAAAAATTTTTTAAATAGAGCTTCCACCCACTAAAGATTAAAAGCTTGAGCTAAAATACAAATCATCTCATATTTATCTTGTGTGCCACTCCTATTATACTCTTTCCGTACTGCATCTAGTGCACTAACAGACGCATTGGCTTGACTGAGCTTTAATAGGACTATCAGAGACCAGGTGGACCGCGCTCTGACACGACATTGACGCCTCACTGACGTGCGAGTTAGACAGGGGCCTTTAATCAACTGCCATTCAAATTCCAAGCGGCGCCCAACAGTCTCCATCAATATCCCGCGCTTTCCACGCATTCCATCCAACTTGGCACAGTCCGGATATACCGCAGGCACCTACTCCATTTTCGCGGAGACTTTCCTACCCCGACTCGCCAGCCCCTCAACAGCTTCCGTCCTCCTTACGCTTTGTTTACGGGCCGACATCGAGCCCATTAATAAAGTCCGAGACGGATGCACGCGGGAACTCCACGAGCTTTTAATTCCGCGGCGAACGTATACGTCAGGAGAGTCGTAGCGGAACCGCAGGGAAGCGATTCTCGTCCCTTGCAGTCCCTTCCTTCCCCGCTTTCTTCCCTTCTTTCTCGCCCCATCCCCAACGAACCTCCGGTTCCTCGAGTAGTCGCGGGGGTCTTTAATAAAGTGAACTTTAAGACTCCAGCTCGCACGGAGATAAAGTTTAACGCGGGCCACCGTTCGCTGGGCTCGTGCCGTCTCTAGTGTAAAGGGGATTTAAGAAGAATAGAGAGAGGTGAGGGGCGGTCCGAGGATCGAAGGGGGTTGAAGAACGCGGTGGCAAGTTCTCAACTAAGTTTACAGGGCTTCCTTCGGGCCCGGGGCGCGAAAGAGAGGAAGGAGACAGCGGGATAGTTTTCTGTTAGTTACCGTGGCTGACCTCGACGGGCGTTCGTTATGTGGACCGGAACGACTTCCGAAAAGTAACTTCCGGAGTTTACGCGCCCCGCCGTATCACAGCGCGTTCCGGAATTGCTCCCCCCTCCCTTTCACTTAGAACCGAAACGCCGCGACAAATATTCTGCATTACGCGTGCTACAGCAACAGGATTATTTCGCAGATGTTTTTCGAGGTTGGTTGATTCCGTTAAAAAAGAAAGACAAAGAAGTTTCAACGGAGTGGAATAATAGGCCATCCTAAGCTTAAGCAAGGTGTCTTTTGTTTTTAAAAAGAAACCCTTCGATCACCTCAAAGAGATTTGACATTAATGGACTTAATATCGCAGTGAATTTTACATTTAAATTTAATTTACTCGATCTTTCATTTTTCCTTTCATCTATGCATATAACTGTGATTATTACATAAACAATATCCCATTGTACTCTTATCTGTGAATATATTATATTCGAGTAAAGATATACACATACTACATGAAAACATCCGCAGTTACATTTCTAAAAAAAAAAAGAGATGCACTGACGAAATACTCTCCGCAAATATGCCGCATTGACGCTCCCATGTTCCCATCCCGCTCGGACGTAATCGGGGATGCGAGTCGGGGGCGCGGTTTAATATTAAAACCCTTCGAGCGGAAGCATCCCGAGGCGAAACGGCCGACCAGAGTGACTCCGATCCGGCTTACGCATCGAGTCGAGTCGATGCGCTTCCAGTGCGCCGCGCCGGGCCCATTACCATACAGGGGCCAGTTCAAACAGACGTAGACTGATGTATGCGTGGTTCGTCAGCGTATTCGAATTTCGTATTCAAATGGCGCGTCTCCTACCGGAATCCGGACGACGGTGGTCCTCGACGGAAGACAAAGTTGGATTGGGCGACAATGCGTCGGAGTAGACAAGATATCGTTATACTTTATCTCGACATCGTATCCTAACATTTCAAGTTGCAAGAATAAAAGTTTCGTGTTGTTTTATAATATTATGTAATTAAATATATTATAAATGTTATGAAAACAAAGTATCAATGCTATCCTTAGCATTAAGAGGAGAGTAGCTTGAAATATTCGTAACGTTTTTAATTGAAATTTTGAAATTTTTATTAATCAATGTATCAAGAGGGAAATCAAAAAGAATCTTCGCATGAATCTTTATTTGAAAAAATTAATTTATATTAATAATAAGTGAAGAAATAGATCGATAAGTACAAAATTTATATAGAAATATTATTACGCGAAAAGAATATTTTGCTGAAAGATCCAAAATTTTAGCTGGATACACATCAAAAAAGTAATTTTCTTGAACTATCAAAATTATGTAGAACGCTCAAACTAGTTGCTAGAATATCAAAATTTTTAACAGCATTGTTCATTATTTTTATGATTCCAACAAAATTATTTTTAAATCTGTAACCAGCAAAATTTTAGATCCCTCAGCAAAATCGTTCTCTCCGTGTAAGCATCAAAATCTGCTTCGACCGAATAAAGGCTCTTTTCTCTTATTTGTTAATTTAGGTTAAGTTTTCGTATTAGAAATTTTTTTGGAAATCTTTCTAGATAATTTATTCTCGTTTCACCTATATTCTTCTTTTTAGATATCTCTTGTAGTTTGGAAGGAAATAATAAATTTAAATTAATTTGATGATATCATAGTATCGTCATCATCATTAGACGAGAGTTAGATGGTTGACATCAACATCATAATGCAGAAGGGTGCATCGCTTGCGATTGCACACCCTTGCTTACGTTAGTACTTCGGCAGCGGGTGTTAACAGCGTGATGCGTAAATGCAAACACAAGCTGTAAAAGAGAGGGAGTTAGAGGGAAAGCAACCGAGGAGGATGACAGTGGTGTTGCGGGTGGTCTCTTCAGCTTGGTCTCTTCAACCCCAGTTTTGCGACACCCTCGGAATATTCAGTGATTTGCGGTACAGAGATGAGCGTGTGCATTTTGAGCGAAAGTGCATGCTACTACGGAAAATTCAATCGCGAATGAATGCTACCGTAACCGTCTTTGTTCATACCGAGCGTCTCTCCTACTAACGTTTCGGTTCATTTAGTCGTAACTGCAGTCGACAATAGATGAAGTAATCTGTTTATTACTTTGATAATTTATGTTTAACAAATGACAAATTAATTGCTTGACAAATTAATAATTATACTTAAATTACTAATTACTAATGATATTTAAATTTTGATTAAATATTCATGTTTTAAATCAATTAACATTAATAGTCTTTATTCATATTTTGAGTGCTGTTTACAATTTATAATAAACTTTGCGATCATAGTCTTCAATTTTGTAACTTTAAATATTTATTGACAATTACTTCGTTGTTTTTTATTTTCATGGTGCTATGATTATGCAAAATATATAGTTACGTAAATATGTTACGTTTATATTGTCGTTGGACATAGATATCAGTTTCGTGAGTTTGCAATATCGAAATCTGAACTCTCGCCGAAATTACACCGGCTTCTGTATTTAATTACTCGGCAACGGCAATGCACAGCGGGAATCTCGTCGAAGCTGCAAATTTCGCTCACGAAGCTGAAGCTCTCCCACAAAGCCAAGCAAACGTATTCGAAATGTAAGGATCGGGTCCTTACATGCGCGCGCGCCCTTGTCCTCGCATTTCACAAGCCTCACGCCACTGAGCGAGGAGTCGATCTATCGCGTGAGAGTCCGCTCGAGCAAAAAGCCAAGTCGAATGTGAAATTTCGGGAGTAACTCTCCCACTCTCTCTCTCTCTCTCTCTCTCTCTCTCTCTCTCTCTCTCTCTCTCTCTCTCTCTCTCTCCCCCTTTCTCAGAGACGAGGACAGGATTTAGTGATCGAGCGCGTCGGGGTCGGGTCGCACACGCTTGATCCTGGTAGGGGTGAGGGAGAGAGTGTGGAACTTTTCCCCGGACGGGAAAAAGGATGTCACGGCGGTGGTGGAGAGTGGTTCGAGGGTACGGAAAATGAGGGAGGGAGGGAGGTGACGCGGCGAACGCGCGGGGCAAACTTTAAATGACTTTCACTGTTTTCAAAAGTTGAGTTACCAAAGGGACTCTCTGAGGCGCCTCGTTCACGCCCCTTTACCCGTGCTCTCTCTATCCTGGTCTCGTTACGCCGTTTCCACCCCTCGAATCACCTTCGACACCTTCCACCGAGCCTCAATGTGCTGTTTACAAACCTTACCCGAATCATAATGGAACTTCTTTCGAGTTATTTCTCGAATCGGAGAACGTCTGGTGTTTTTACGGTCGAAATGTTCACACAATATGGCGTTCGTATACTGCGACAAGCGTTGTGAATTTCAGAGTTCCATTATATTGAAGAGAAAAGCTAACGCTTTAAATAGTTAAAAGCGATGATTCCTCGGAAGCAAGATCGTTTAAATTGTTTAAACATTTGCTAACGAAAAGAATAATAGTTATAATTTGAATATTATGAAAATCATATCATATCTAACAACTTTTTATATAACTTCGGTATATTTCTTCTCATTAAATTTACAATGTTACGTTGTAAATGTAATTGAAGAGATGTAAATTGAAAAATATTACTAGAAACGATAGAAGAATTCAAGGATATGCGTTTTTAAAAAAATTAATCTCAGAATTTAGATGAATAATTTCTTTATTTTATAGCATACACAATATAGCGGTCAATAGATGAGCGGTCAGACGAATTTAATTTTCATTTTGCCACGTCTGGCACAGTATCGAGCTGTCACGATAAAATATGCATCGCGTTTCCGTCTCTCTCCTTTCCCCTCCTCTCTCTCTCTCTTTCTCTTTTTCTCTCATGACACTTCCGTTCGTATAAAATAAATCACGAGCATCGAAGTATGTTTAACGAACAATACGCTTCAACATCGTGCCGCTCATTTTCGCGGTGAAATATCATCAAAAGGTGGAGCAAAATTCAAAACGCGGTCGAGCATACGCGAGAACTGTCATCGACACGCCGAAATTTACATTTTCGTTTCAGCAATATTTTTAATTGTTCCAAGCAGATGAGGAAAGAGCGGTAGGTCGGCGAATGTTACACCGCCGCTGATAGAAACTGCTGATGACATCCGAGGAATTTTCGCGTAATTTTGACAAACGTACATTAATTAGTAAAACACGCTTAATTATGGAATCACATAAATTAATGACAGGCATTTCAGTAATTTTGCCTCGTTTAGAAAGCGAGATTCCTATCTGCAATAATTATTTGCATTTATAAATGCTGCGTGCCGCTTCGATGCTTCGTTTACATGATCTTTTTTAATTTATTATTTCTCACGTTCGATACGGCCCTCCGCGAAGAATCGCGAAAATCTAGCTGGGAAGAATGTCGTTTTGCGAAACGGGATGCACGAGGGCTCATAATGAGAATCGAGGGAAAGTTTTACGGAGCATTTCAGCGCAGTTGAGAGCACATCGCGCGCATTATCCTTAGGGACGAGGGCGACGTGTTACGGCAGCGACGACATCTACCTCGAGTCCACAACCCGACTCGTCCTTTCTCCCTTTTGCTTCCTCCCTTCCTCCGTCCGCAGCGCCATTTTCATTTATGAGGACCTCTCGGATGACGTTAAGTTATTAGCCATGCGGAGTGCCGGCATTAACCGGACGTAGAGGGCTCTCCGCGTGCGAGCGGTATGCCGCCTCGCCGATCAAGATTACTTGCTATGCTAATTATAAGGAATTGCGGACGGCGGAATGAAAGCTTGACGGAATTAGCGGCCGTTTGGTAAATAATTACTTCTCTCCTTCATTTCGCTCTTGTACGTGCATGACTACCTACTATTATTTTCTAGTTTAAAACAATATGTGCAAATCTTAAATAGAATTCTCATTTGAGTTGGCTAATTCTACGATCTGTCGCCAAATAACAATATTGAAAACGGAATTTACTCGCTTGCTATTTTTTAATGTAAAGATCCAAAATATACTTTATACTTGTAATATTCTCACTACTTCCATAATTATTTCTATATTATTCCACATTTTACTACAATCGCTATTTGAAAATCTTATTATTCGTATCGTTTAAACAAGAATATTACTCGCGCGTATTCTTAAAATTACGACTCGGCAATTTTCTTGCAACGGTTCGCGCGTTCCGCAAATAAATCGCATGTGAATACACACAATTGTGCATAGTAGTGCGTTTTAATGCATTTATGATGCATTTGTTAGCAAGGATCTCTTCTATCCGACGATATGGCGCGTCTCGATGGGGATGCGCGAAATGTGCTCTTTCGCTTCTCTTCCCCGATCTTCTCCCTCGTAGAGAAGGGGGCGAAAATCGAGCAACGACGGGAAGGGTGGAAGATAGGCGCGCACAGGCGTTGCAGTAAATTTTTGTTATTCATGGAATAGCGATTGCTTCCGTCGCTACAACGGGCACCGACAACCGACGACTAGCGAAGAATACGCTAATTTTACGAGCCCTCGGCTCCTTTCATTTCCTTCCTTCGGCCGTTCTCCTCTCCTTCAAATGAGATCGTTTTTTTTTTAACAACGTCAACATCACCCTCTGGTTGGGCAGATGATAACATGAATTAAACGTATATTCAGAGAAAGTTGAAAACCATCTCGAATTCTTTAAGTAACGCATCTTGCTTTCTAACCACAAATATCTCCGCAATTTCACCTTTCAAACTTCTAATAACTTTTTTGTTTGTTTTTTATCACACAATTTTTTTTAATTCTTAAACAATCTTTTTTCTTGAGTTTATTAAGTTGAATTTCATGGATTTGCCCGCATCGGAAGGAAAGACTGTTCTAGAACGCGTAATAATCAATACTCTTTCTTATCTCTCTTGAAAATTTGGAAGAAGACGCACAGTCCGCACAGTAAAAAACATATAGTGTTTTTGTTAAAATTTTTGTGTTGAATTTTTAACGTATCCGAGTGTTAATTTAACATAATGTGATAATGTTATTTGAATAATTTGTGTTAAATTAATATTTAACATTTCTTAGTGTTAGAATAACACAATTTATAAGTAAGTGAACGAATAACATAAAAATAATGTAATAAAAACGTAAATTCTAAAATAAATTAATAAAAGATAAATGTACGTGTTACTTTAACAAATTATAAATGCTAATTTTACTGAAAAAAATCTGCTTTCTATAATTTGTTTTCAAATTGTGATGAAGTGTTACATCTTTTGTGCTAATTTTTAATATTTGTGTTACTCTTTAACATATTCATCTGGTATTAAATTAACACAAAAATTTGAGTGAATCGTTTGGGACATCTAAATTTGTGTTAAATTTAACACAAATTTTCCAACTGTGTATTCATCCAATTTTCCAACTCGTCCAATCCGATTCCATTAAGTCGTCGTTTAGCTTAAGACACGATTGGGAGTGACGGGAAAGTCTCCCTCAAGGTATTCTCCGACGGCAGTATCCGAGGACTTCTTAATCCCTCCTAAATAAGTGCGCGCGTTGGCGAAGGTGCCGGACGTTTGTCACGCGGCGCACCGTCGACGGGCCCTGAGGGTTGCAGCGGGGACGATTGGATTAAAACAAATCGCATCGATCTCAGAAGCGAGGGCGGACGGCCAAAGGGAAAGGGAGAAGGGATAAGGAAAAATTCTCCCCCGTCCTCCGCATGCGTCTTCACTCGTCGAGTGTTCTATTAATTCCGCTTGTTCGTTAGTAATGGAAATTATTCTAGCTCCGTGCCGGCGCGCAAACACCTCGGCGCGCTTTATCGCCATTTTAATCAGCGACTACTTTAATTAATTGTCCGTTACATAATTCATAGCAGCGCATCGCTCTGTACGCGTCCGCGACTCGTCGCGAGCGATTCATAGAGCGCCGGATTGGCCGCGGGGGCTTGCGTTTAATAGTGGCAATAACGGACAACGATTTGCGCTGCGACATGTACGTAAATAAGAAGAACGACGGAAAAACGACGGAATGCGCGAGGGAGGAAAACAGGAAGAGACAAGGAGATGAAAGATGCACTCTGCGGAACGCGCAATGTCCCATGTCACATACACTAGTTAAGTCTAATTAATTTTACGGGCATCTCTTGTAAATAAGTAATTTTATTATCGCTATAGCGCGACTCGCGTTATGACTGATGACTTTTTAATCAATTCCACTGTCTAACTCTGTTACATCGTAATGAATAATGGGAATAATTAGCGGAAAAATATTTGCATTTTATTTAACATGGCGAATGATAATCCTTTTGTTCCTGTCTAGCGAACGGAATTATCTAAAAAAATTCAAATTTGTGTGAAACAGTTTTACGAGAAAAAAATCAAAGATTATTGCAAATCCACTCGATAAGAAAACAAAATATAAAATAATTTAAAAAAAATAGACAAAAATCTTTTTATTGTCTTATCTAATTATCAGTAAAAAAATTATTTATTTTTATAATATCTAGAAATAATTTGGGAGTAGCGTTTATCGTTTAATTAACCTATATTTCTTGCGAACTCGTTTAATTAACCTATATTTCTTGCGAAAACGTAGTGGCGATCGTGCCACACAAGTTTCCATGCAGATAGAAACAAAATAATTTGCAAATTCGGCAGAAAAATAATTGATGTCTGTTTATCACAGTGAAATCAGTGCGAATGTGTACTGTTAATTGGACCGCGCTTAATAGCAACGGTTGAAATATATGTAGAAGAATAAAATATATATATATATTGGAAACAATAAAAATTGCAAATAATTATATAATTTAGAAAGAATATATTAAATTTATCATATTTCTTCTTTTACCTGCATTTTTTTCAACAAATTTAGAGGCAAATTTTTAAAGAGTTTAATGTTTTTAATTTAATAATATTATTTATAACGTAAATTTCTTTACGTAAGCAGTATTAAATATTTTAAAAAATTAGAGATTACCTTAAAGATTACTCGCGATTTTTATCTAACAACACACACGTTGTACAGTGTGATAATTGAATATAAAATTAATTTTATTTTGAAACTGAAATTTATTTTTCGTAATTTAATTATAAATTTAGTTATATTTCTTTTTTCTTCTATGTCTCAAGTTATCTCAAATTATATTTTAATATCATGCAATTTTTTATTTTTAATAATTCTCTCTTCCTATATATATATGTATATATCTTCCTATATATTTATATATTTATAATTAATTGTATGATGAACATATGAAGCATTGCGTGTACTGACGTTGACAGAAAAAAGAGGTAGATAACTATAGAGTAATTAATTCAAACGGAGAAAGGTAAAAAAAATTTTAGACAATCGGTCGAGCGATCGCGATATAAATTCGACGTCGAAAATGATTACTGTACAATACTTCGCAATAAATCTTTCTCGGTAATAATCGACAGCGCGAGAGAGTCTCAATTTAATGCCGCGGCGAATGTGTCCGTACGAAAATTTAATTATTTATTTGATCCGGCGTAATAATACGGGGGCCATCGGAATTAATAAAACGCAGACGGGTGGATACAGCCGGCGCGTTTTAAACATTGAGACGCATTAAATCCCTTTAAAACCGGTCATCGTTCATTTATTTAATTAAAACGCCTGGCTCGCGGCCGCCGCGCCGCTTTTCACAATTTAACATATTTAGTTTGAAGAATGCTAAACACGATACTTCGTTATGCGGCGAATTAAAAGAAACGATAATTTCGCGAATAAATGTCGATGCGAACGAGCATCGATCGATCCGCCATGCGGACTGTTAATAACAAATTTCCGATAAAAGCGCCAGTACAATGGCGGCAGTAATAAATTTACTGAAATTTGCGCGATATCCGTGCGCGAATCCGCCGTAGAACATTGGAATATGTTGCGTCTTTCAAAAGCGCAACGCACACGAGCGAACACATCGGTTTAAAATGGAATCGTGTTTAAACATTCTGATAATCCTGCGAAAATTAAAATAACATATTCGACAAAATATTAATTGCATAATCGGAGTTGGAAAGTTTTGAACAGAATTATTATTTGACTTTCATTTTACATACAGAGACCATTAAAGATTCAAAACTTGTATATTTACAACGGATTTATTAATTTTTTTACAAACTGGTAGGTTGCTTTTTTAGACATTACAATATACAAGATTGACTCTGTCACTTTGTTATTGCAGTCGTACAATAAATATCCAGTTAAAGTCAAAAATTTGTCAGAACGGGAGCTTTTTCGATATTTAAATAACTGTCCACGGTATAGTTAAAGCTATTTCTAGATTAATATAAGAGGATTTAGAGAATTACGAAAGAAACCGTCGCGTCACACTTTCCAACTTTCGCGAAAATCGCTTTAACTCCGTTCCGAAACTTTAATCTTCTTTCAGTTCGCGGAAAACTGAAGTTCGGGATATAAAACGATAGATGCGGCCGTCTTGCATTTTGATAGGATATCGGCCGGTGAAGAATGCGATTATGTGAAATTTATTCAAAAAGTACTTGCCAAGAATCGCCGTGTCAAATGTGGAATTCATTAACCGTGACTTCATTCTTCATATTGTACGTCATTCCTCATATTATTTCATCCAACATCGTAACTCATTAAAAGAGACAACATTTGCCTATTATTCAATTTACATATTTTCACGCAATTTTATCAAATTACTCTTATCAATCATCTCGTGCAGACAAACTAATACACAAATTAATATAATATATTATTAATATACTATATAATATATTATATTATTAATTTATATATTAAGACTTAAAGTATTGCTATGTGAAAAATAAAATGTATTAACAGTAATTTATAAAATTTATATTCGCAAAAATTGCCATAAAAACACATATTATGTCTCTAAAAAAAAAATCCAAATCTAAAAAGTCATCTTGATGTTTGTAGGAAACACGGATGCTTTCCATTTGGTGACACAAGTTAACACAAGCATTCTTTCTTTGTTACTTATTGAATGCCAAGAAAGATAGAACACTGTTTGTGTCGAATTGTGTCACTAATGGAACACACCCATTGGGATTTCATTTGTCACGCTACAATTGTTTAACATTGTCTTTCCACGTTGTTACGTAACGGTTGACAATCCTAATAACCTTTAGCCGAGGTGACGTGTTAGGCGATATAACAAACAT
The DNA here is from genome assembly GCA_037157785.1 of Cephalotes varians. Classification (NCBI taxonomy): domain Eukaryota; kingdom Metazoa; phylum Arthropoda; class Insecta; order Hymenoptera; family Formicidae; genus Cephalotes; species Cephalotes varians. Next base: position 823,118 of record JANQDE010000038.1, on the reverse strand, counting down.
CACTTTGTCCTTCTCTCGCATCTGCCATGTTTGTGGACGGTTCGTCAGCGAGCTTTGCTGCGGTTTTAAAGCTGACTGCCGATGTTTGACGATCCCCGACGACAACATCGCTCGCGAATAAGTAAGGTCACTCTCAAGGCCGACGCCCGTCAATCCGAATCGTCCCGTATCAACGTGTCCTCGCTAGAGAGAAGACAGAAGATGTGAAAGGAGCAAACGCCTTTCTGCGTATTTGGACAAAGATCACGGATTGTCCCGTGGGCTAATGAGATTCCCCTTGTCAACGGGCACGATCTATACGATACTACGACAGCGAAGACGATGACAATGACAACGACGAGGGATTTCGCGAGAAACTCGGCCGAGAATCCTTGTTAGCGAGACTTTGTGCGAGCGCAGATAACGGTAGGTGTCGATTTCTGACGGGATCAAAGTCTACCTTTCACATCCTCAAAGCCTGCGTTATATTTTTAGCTCTCGAGCCGACCGACTTTCCGTACTTTGATCCAAAGCTTTAAATCATTTAAAGAAATGAATAATTATTTACTATAATTAGTGTATTATTCGCGTAATTTCTTTACTTTAGTTATTCGAAAAAATAATATGCAAAATTGCAGTCTCAATATAAAATTATTTTCAAAATTGTTTTCTCAATATAAAAGTAAATCACAATTTAAAAAGCAAAATTTTTTTAACGGAAATTCATCATATTTATTTCTTCTCTTATCCATATTTCTCTAAAATAGCGTGAATAATATGTCATGCATTACGTCCACTTGATAACAGAATATGAAAAGTACTTCGCAGTCAAAATGATTGCTGTAATAGTTTTAGTATTAAAAAAAAGACAATCAAAGAAATAAATGCAGTTGTTTCTTCATGCAAGTAAATCGTCTTGTGTCTATGTCAAAGGAAAAGTTCAGAGATTTTCCGGAGTACATAAGATAAAGAAACCTTTTCAAAATTGCCTCTCGGATTGCCGAAGACTTTTCTATTATCCTTTGATTTGTATATTCGTGAGTGTCTAATTACAAAAATTCACGATATGCATAGATATTGAACAGATGTCTCAATTTTTTTGCTATTTAACTCTTACAATATCATGTAAAAAACGTACTTTATTTGTACAAACAGAGATATTTCAAGTCCAGCCACTATTTCATCTATTTAAAGTGATTCAAAGAATCTATAAATTCATGGATGTACTTTCAAGTTTATAGAATAAATGTTTGTATTTTATTTTAGAAAAAGATACAATATAAGGAGTGGGGGACCTTTTAAAGTTACGAGAAATTTTCATGAATAGAAATCGATCGGACTCGAAATACCCCCGTTTGTACGGAACGGGTTAAAATGCAAATGCGTGGTGACCTAAAATTGAGAGCTTAACGATAACATCAAGGAAAAACAATGAAAAGGATGAAAAAATAAATAAGTTAAACGAACACATTGGGGGAGGACAATTGAATACAGATGTCAGCAACAAACTCCGCACGCAGCAGCCAGACAAATACAACCAATCAAGCTACATCCCCGACGCGTTCTACAGATTGCAAAGTGAGAACGCCACTGGCGCGAGTAAACGAACTGGAGCGACGCTTTCCCTCCCAGGGGAGCACCCGGGGATAAATAAGGATCAAGGTCTTCCACGTGGTCGGGATTCGTGCCGCACGAAACGACGAGCGGATCCCTGCCGTCCTCGATGCACCGAGTTTCGTGTTTTCTTCGACTTTTCATCAGCCGCGAGAATGGTTTTCCATTAAGGAGCTCGGATTGGCAAAAGAAACGAAGGCCAGGAACGAATCTGGCGACGGACGTAGAAACGGAGAACGAACTTGTCGGGGACAAGTGGTTAATTACGGTCGCTGGCTATAAGCTGTCGCGACAGCCAAGTTCTCGTTTAAATCGCCGGCCAGAGTTACTCAATTAGCTCGTGAGAGCTACTCGTCACAGCTCTCGCGTTTTACAAGCAAGCCAATTAAATATATCGACCTTTGTAAACGGCCGCGACCTGTGCGCACGATGCTACTTTGTGTCTTGCAAAGGGACAGGATGTATAACGAATCGAGGATGCATCGCACAATGCATCAACGGAGGCCTTGTAAGAATCGAGCGCGATTAATTTGCATTCGACGTTGAAACATGATTCGATTAACGGTGCCTTTTAATTTATTGAATACAGTCGAACAGTAAACAAGAGGAATGTGATACTTATATAGAATATTTTTGAGCACCATGTTCAATGTATATAATATTTATAAGATTATTTATTAACGTTAAATATAATGTGATAGAATCTCTACAATAAACGAAAAGGGTTAAAGCAAAGTCTTAATAATTATTTACATTATTTACATATCGGCCGATCTTCATTTATTATTGTGATGAAATCTCTCTCTCTCTCTCTCTTTCTCACTCTCTCTCTCTTTCTCTCATAAAATTGTGAAAAACCTCTTTACTCTATGCTCATTAATTACCGCATATACCATGCAAATATCCAGTTCGCACTTCCAATTCGTGAATTAGGCCGCACAGTTATCTCGCGAAATTAATTACATCGGCAAAATAGAATACTAAAGCCGAAGGTGGAGTGAATAAAGGAGGAAGACGACGACGACGTGTTCGACGCCGCATCCGATCACCAATTAGCGGCGGTTCCTCCTCCGCGACCTTCCTTTTTTCTTGCTCGCATCTAGATAGTGGCGATCATAACGAATCGTCCGTCGATGTCCGCCGCGAGGTATCGTCGGAGAGAGAAGAGAAGCTCTCGAGAGGAACCAGTTTGGGACCGGTCGCGAAGAGATGGAACGGCCAAGCGTATCCACCGATCGGATTCAAAATTGATATTCCTTTCGTGGGCCGACCGACTGCGATCTCTCGAAAAAATCGCGGAAGACTTTGGCGCGCGTTTCTCTTTCGCTCCTTCTTCTTCTTCTTCTTCTTCTTTCTCTCTGTTTCTCTCATCCTGAGAGCTTCCTCTTTCTCTCTTTCCTCCTTCTATGGCGAACGACAGCTGCTGCGACTGCTGCCAAGACGCGTCGTTACCACGAGCGATAACACAATGGCCGCCGCTCTTCCTACGCGGTTATCACGCGCCGATCGCCGAGAGCGCCGATCCTCGGGAAATTATGGACTGTCACGATGCGCTCTCGATAACCGGCCTGAGGACGTCCGCGGATACACCCGGCTATCCCAATGTCGCCTCGAGATTTCGTCGCGCGACGATTCTTCGATAAACCGCTTTTGGCACGGCCTTGCACGGCCGAGCGGAACGGCAAAACGTATTACGTGCACGATAGCTGCTTTAGATCACTAGGAACTTCTAGGTGCTATAAAATTTCAGACCCTTCTTCCTGCTAAGATAATTACAGAGATATAGATTTGGTCGACCTTCGAAGGTTTTACTGTAAAATCTCACAAAATCGCTAAGACTTAATTACGAAAATGTAACTTTTAGTTATATTAAACAATTAATATATAATAAAGATAATAATAAGATTAATAATAAAGACAATTGCAAAGAGAGTAAAAAAAATTCAGCGGAATTTTTATTGTGATATTTCAAGATTGACTCGATTATTGAAAAACTTAATATGTCAGATTCAATGTTTCTAGATTCTTTTGTGATGCTTGAAATTGCACTATATATATGCGAATATTATTAATATTATTAATATTATTTACGCCAGATCTATTTCTATATTACGGAGATCGATGGAAGAGACGATCCGCGAAGCTATATGATATTCTGGAAATAAATGAACAAGTAATATCAGCCATAGAAATTATTACGATGCTCAGAAGTCGGAAGTTCTTCAAGTGATACTTCTTTACGCAATCAATGTAATTTTGATGACGCACGACCATTTTTCCGCGCGTACTTTGATTTTATTTGCGAACGTGCAAGTCTGTTTGCGCCAGCGTTTTAATTGGCTTCGATTGATTGCCGCGCAAAAGAGGAGCACACGATAATTGCGAAAGAGGTGGATTTATTTATTAACTGTTTACACACTTGAATGAGTTTTCTCGATTGACTCTCTATCATCGCTTTGTTTTATCGCTAATAATTTTAGCCAATATGTACAATATCGGCTGCTATACGTAATTGAAAATGTCCTTTTTTTATGCTGAAGTCAATTTAATTTCTAGATTTCAGTCGCAGCTGAAAATTTCTTTAAGAATAAACTTACATCAAAATGAACAAATAAATTTCTTTCTTATTTCATTTTTATTCTTGCGAACTTTATTATCGCGCGTATTATTATGCAGTTTAAATAATTTTACTAAACTATCAAAATACGTAATCAATCAAATACATTTTTCGAAAATACGCGACTCTTTCGTAAGCGGCTGAAAAAACTTCTACTATATTTTTAAAGGCGTATCGTGTATATTTTACCAATAGGTGAAATATTCGAATCCCAAAGGAATGTAACCTTCATATCCTTCGGCGTGCATCGATGGATATCCACCTTGTGACCCTTCGCTCTTTGGTTCCATCGACTTAGTCCACGATATCGACGCTTACACTGGGATTCCATCATCGCGTTTCCACTTTTACGTGCGCGGCACTCAGGCCCGATATTTAATTAACGACACTCCGGCGCGACTCGAGAACGATATATAAAAGGCGTCTCTTTCCCCCCCTCTCTCTTTCTCTCTCTCTCTCTCCCTCTGGAAATTTGCATCTCCACTCAAGTCACGTCGCGTATGTGGCTCTTACTCACACTCGCTTATGGTCACCACACGCACGACGTTAAGTCCTGACGGTTAATACTTAATGAACGATATCGTAAAATTCCGATCGCCGTTCGCTCGGATCGAAATACGTCAGATCAGTTTAAGTGGAAATGCTCGTAATTTTAAAAATTAAAGAAGAAGAACGGCCGTCAAAACGAAAACATAATTCATCCGACGAGAAATTGCGTATTTAAAAAAATATATCGTTGACACATATGTTTCACATATTACATTATATTACATTTTATATTATATATGTTATTAAATGGAGGAAAGATATTTCCTACTTGCTTCTCTTTTCTCTTTCTCTCTCTTTTCTTCTATCGGCATTACGACATTCTTTTCTAATTTAATGAATTGTGGTGTATCAAAATGAAAAATTAGATAGATATTGAAAGACATTCGAAAGGGCAACTTCGGCGCGAGGACCATTAAAATTTTACACGGCGCAGAGATGCATCACCGTATATTTTTACCTCACCTATCTTCGCCTCATTCCCGGATGCTTGAGTAGCGCATTCGCTTTATGGACGTACAAACGAAGGGATCATAAAATCACACGAACGTCGCTCGCTCGGAGCGACAAAATCGTAATCTCGGCGACACGTCGGATAATTATTCGGATATCCTCGAGAAGAATGCCCGGGGTATCTAGATACCTTTAATGGGGCAAGCTTTCAGCCGCTTATCTGGCCAAGGCTCACTCGGGCTTTTACCCGGGCCCGCTCTCACCCGCGCAGATAAAATACACTCGTAACATATCCCCTACTTCTGCCTTTCCCCGCCGCCAATATAATTAACCGCTATCACCGCGAAAGCGAACGGCCCCCGTTTTTCTGTCTCTTATTTCTCTTTTTTTTTCGCCGGATCGAAATTCCATTACGAGCCATTTATTTTATGCGTGCGTGATCGCCGTTCTTACGAGGAGAGCGAGCGGACGCGGTCCCGATAAGGGACATCGGCTACGCCCTGGACTAACGTCGTTTCGTTCGCGAATGAACGTTGCGAGAGGAGAAACGGTAAAGTTCTCGATGGAAGATGCCCGGGGATCTGAAGCCCAAGGGTCCCCTCTTACGGGGAATTGTCATTTCAGTTTGAAAGTACTCTGCGAAATGCAGCGTCACGCACTCGATTTTTTTCGCTGGTTGCGAAATAAATAAGAAAACTTTTAACATCACTTCTTAGTTCAACAGTTGGATTAATCTTAATTGTAAAACAAAGATTTTCTTAGGAAAGAATTAAAAAATATAACTCATAAAAAAATAAAATTCATTTTCAATTCACAATGTTTTTCACAATTCTCTAATTTGATGGTCTGATTTTTCTATTATGAAAGCAAGAATGAGCAATATAAATAATAGGTATATGTTACGCGGTAATAATCAACAAAATGAAATAATATGATAAGACAATAATGATGGTGATAATCCATAATCAATTACAAATTCTGAAATGCCAAGTTGCAACGCACAGAAATAAATTATCTTAATGTCGTATATCAATATAGCACTGGCCAAGTTATTACGTCAGGAATTTACTCCAATGTTTACATATAAATTAATTAAAATGGATTGACAGGATGCGAGATTGTTCGTTGGGCGACTCAATTTCCACACTCGCCCCTGCTAATAAACCTTAATTAACGATCGCTATCTCGAATAATTTTCCTAGCGGGTCTCAATCGCGGGACTTCAATTTAAGTTAACCAACACTCTTTCAATAATGAATATATGAAAATCGCGATTTTTTCTTAAGAGAAAACAGCCTTTATAACACGAGTAATTCCTCTCGGACGGGAGGAAGCGATGTTTCAAATTTTCATGTTAAATGACAAGAGAGATAATGAATTGACAGGAATATGACGAGAGCGGACGAGAATAGTGCCGCGATATCGATTATTATAATTTAATATTTTCGGTCAGTCAAACGAACTCGAAGAGCGAGTCAGTCGAGCACCGTCAATCCGTCTCCGAGAGTTAATCCCGCAGGAGTACGGTTAATCCCACAGGATTATGTAACGCCACAGTGTTTAAGCGCCGGGCTCGTGAAATTCCTGTACGTTCGCCTAGATTTAGTAAATACCCCGTAGTTTTCCCTGTAGAGATTTTTATCCATTCAATCCGCGAGCACGTTGCAGCCCATCGGCTTTCCGCACTCGCTGAATTTATAGCTCATGTTAACAGTTTACATCTTAACGATTAGTTAGCATCTAGAATTTACACGTGTACGCGTGGGAAACATCTTGCAATCTTTTAACATGTATTTTTACGGACATATTTATTGTATGCATACACTATAGATATAATCTTAGTTGCATACTTAATAAATTCTGTTACGTAAAGCTAGCTGTTCGAGAATAAAAAATTCCAAGTGACTTCTACATGAAATATAATTATATAGCTGAATATTTTAAAAATTCTCGGCGAGTTATATAAATTATCGCTACTTTATTATCAGGAGTCGTCCTGTTAATGGACTCTTGATCATTTTCTTCATCATTTCGGTAGAGGAAGGAATCAATGTCCGCTTAATGAAATGCGTCAGCGTTGCACCATGCTGCTGGCAGTTGTATGTCGTCGTGCCAGCTTGAAAAATCTCGACGCGATAAGGATGCGCGCTGTGGGATCAGTCCTGAGTGGTCGCCTGATTTCTTAGAAACTTTCTCCGCGTGGAATTTGGTCGATAGGAATCGTGCAAAGGATTGAAAAAAAAATAGAAAAAGATCTTTATTAAGTCAAGCAGACGTATCTGTAGCTGTATATTTAGATCATCAATCAAGTGCATTATAATTTTCGTAGCTACATTATGAATGTTATACTAAAATATTTATATGTGATTATTATATGAGTGTTATTTGTTATTATATCACCGTAATATGATCGTTTCATAACTGTAACGTGAGATACATGCTGAGACATGTATCATTTCGGCCGAGCATTCATCAAAGTAATACATCTGGAAAGATAAATCTTTCCAGATGTACCTTTTATTTATTGTCTTGAAGTATCTCTATTGTGTATACGCAAGCTGTTATTCCGCTTCCGGCGCCGATCGGGATGCTTCTGCCTGCTTCGTAATACTGGTCTTCCGCATGGAAGCTTCGATATCTCGCGACTACCTGTAAAAAGAGTATAGATACAATTATTACATACGCCATGCAAAAGGCCTTCGTCGCTCTTATCTTCCCTTAGCGAATTACTAGAAAGTACCAGAGGCAACAGCTCTTATCGATTTCCTGGAGCTCCCATGATACTAATTAACGAGATGTGCGAGCGTTTTGTCATCGCTCGCGCGCTTCCGGTGAAATTTGCGATCGCGGCTTCCTCCGCGGAAAGGTGAGTTAAAGTCCAAACGCGACATTATCTTTGTATTAGATAATGTAATGTCGAGATCCTTAATTACCGCATGGCATCGGTCGAGAAAAATCTATGAAAAGCGAGGTACATCTTTCCTGCAAATCCGGTTCGTTGGAATCCAACTGCATCACCGGTTTACTTGTCAATACCAAAAGTAATGCAGATTGCACGATGTAAGTGGAAGTCTTGCTGAAGATTTAATGTTGACTCAAAGCGAAAAGCTAAAATACACGAATTAGTTCTCGATCATTTCTAGAATATTTGAAAATAATTTCTTTTTATATTAATTTATATTAATTTTTATTAATTCACATAATAATTTAGAAAAATATATTGCGTAATGTTAAATACATAACATAAAAAGATTATGCCAATATCTGTTAAATGTTGAATGATTAAGAAAGACAAATAAGCTTTCATCAAGTCTCGATAAATAAACTTAAATAATTTTGAAAATGTCAATGATTATAGAAAATATATATGTAGAAATTGAATTGTGAATAACAATAAAATTACACACATAATATTCATATTCATGTTAAAAATGTTGCAATTTCTGTCAAAGTTTCTGTCAAGATTTTTAACGTGACTCTTCAAATTTTCATCTCTCGAACATGTCTTATCTTCCAATAATTATTCACTATTCTACTCGGTTCAATCTCGCAAGATCTTTCCCAGTTTCAGTGATCGCGAGTTGCCGAGGTTCCCGGAGTCAAGCTGGTTTTGGTCCACGGGAGGCACGTCTCAATATTTGGGAAGATATAATCGGCTTATAGTCTCGAGTCGGTAACTTAGGACCGGGCCCTACCTGCTCGCGTTCGCGTTTCACGAACGTGACACGTGAACGGGTCCGGATATCTTTTCGGGAGAATGAATAACAGGAGGATTCGGAGGAAGAGATAACGGGAGTGAAGGGATAGAAGGAAGAAGGAGGGAAAGACAAAGAAGGAGAGAATGCGAGAAGAGAGAGAGAGAGAGAGAGAGAGAAAGAAAGAGACGGTAGGAATGAGGCCCCCACGAACGTCGTATCGACTCGGTAAGGAACACAAGATTTCAATTACTCGGCTACCATTTCATCAAACCGGGACTTCAGCTCTCCCCCGTGCTGCCTACAGGATTCACCGAGGAAGCTACCATGTCACCTCTAACGAACGACGGATGAAACTGCATACCGGGCGACTTCGTCCTTCTTCCCCTCGCTCAGTCAACCCTTCTTCTTTGTCGGTTTTAGAGACCTCACGGTGAATATTCGGGGAACTCGTGAATTGATTTTTTCCTTTCCGAGCCACGCGCAATTTTCGTAGTGTAAAATGCTTCAAGCATTTAGCAGATTTTTTTGCTAAATGTTAATGTCTTCATAATATTTTTGTCAAGAAAATTAATGTCTTCAAAGATATTTATTCTTGAGGGAACAAGAGAGAGAGAGAGAGAGAGAGAGAGAAACAGAAAGAGAGAGAGAGAGAATTTAAATTGTAAATATAAGAAATAGCTCGAACATAAATATATCATACTTTTGATATTTTTTTCATAAATCATTAAAAATTGATGCTTTATTGTTTACTCTTTTTTTATTTCTCTCTCTCTCTTTTGTTTATAAAATTTAATTTGTCAAAATTATTTAATATTTTATGTAGTATCAATCGAGCTTTCTAGTTGCGGTCATAAACTGTACAACCTCAATTAAGTTAAATGTCACGAAATTCGAACGGAGAATAAATTCATGATAATTAACAAGTCATAACAAAAAGCTAATGTGACATATAATGGCAGATATTCCACGTTAAAGTTTAATTTGCAAAATGATGGCTATATCTATATACATCCGGCTATAATTATTTTTAAATAGCTATATTTATTTTTAATTTGGCTGCTACGCTACATGTTTGATTTTTAATATAAGAAATATATATAATATTTTAACTTTCTGATACATTTCAAATTTTATCTACATTCTAACAAAAGTAATGTAAACAATTGTGTCATTGTAATATCAATCAGATATTGTAATATATATAATATTAAATGCAAAAATTGAATTTCCTTGGCATTATTAACGTTTTCTGAATATACTGAATTGATTGTTAAATGAAATCATTTTGTTGATCTCGAAAAAATTGATGTCACTGAAACCGGAAGACATCTATTTTAAATTTAATTTCGTTTTCACGCATTCTGAAGTCAAGGAATAAAATAACATCGGTACCTTCGCTTAGTTTTCGCAATCATTCGTCAACGTTAAAATCATCTCCGTGAAAAAAGGAGTCATTCATTATTGATTCAAACTTAAGAAGCTAACTATTTTATTCTGCAACTTCTGGTACAAACCGATGCGATTGTCAATCCTCATGCCCATTATCTAGCGGGTGAATTCCGCGAAACATTATTATTACGCTCCAGTCCGAAACTGGGTGAAATTAAAGGAAAACAACGTCGGCCGTAGTTTAAACGCACCATCGATAAGCCCGCAGGCCGAGCTTATTACTTTTTAATTAACGACCGGCGCATTTGAAGCATTTTTCTTATCGATGGACACACCGTCGCACCATTTTCCTATTTCCCTTTTCTTTTTTATCTTCGCCTTTTTATTGCAGTTGGGCGATTCGGTAAGAAGAGAATGTAAATTCGGATCATGTCATTCTGAAAGTTATATATGGAAGATCGCGTGAGAAAAAAGTCAATTGTATTTTTTACGCAATCACATCTAAAAGAAAAATATTTGAAAAGAAAATTCGTATTTTCTGCCTTCTGTGCATTGTGTAATATAATAGAGAGAATAGAAATAAAAAATATTTTATTATAACACTAAAAACACACTAAGTTAATTAAAACATACTTTAAACTAATTAAAACACAATTAAAACTAATTTAAAAAATTAATTTTTAAGTCCGTAAAATTAATTAACATTTGACCCTAGATTTGCTACTGGATGTTTAATGGATATTCTTACAGCTCATTCGTGCGTTTTTGTGTCCACCGGATCTCGCCGAGATGTAACAACATTTATCGGGTCTGACGTGAATATATGCGCCATTAAAATGTATCCTCCGATACATAATCGTCCATCGAAAGAGATAAAATCGGCTCGTAAGCCGTAATAAAATTATAACGAGATCGTGCCGCGTGGGCGGGGTACATGGGCCTCAATTATTTCGACGAGGCGCTTTGGAGAAGAGGGGTGGATTTCGAGGAGAGGGGAAGGGAAGCGAGCGCCGTGGATTTAGAGCAACGCCATCGGGGAGTTTTACGCTAGGTATTATTTTACAATTTTATAGAAAGAGAGAGAGAGAGGAGAGACCGTGTTTCCACGTTCTGAATTTTACAGAGGGCATATGCACTCCGCCCCTTATGCTCCTTCCATTCCCGTTACATTTTACGCGCTTCCTCGCACGGCATAAGCTATCTCGGCATAAGCTAATCTCCAGAAATTATTCGCCTATGTTAGGTACCCAATTTGCGAGTACGCGTCTAGTCGACGATTAATCGCGAACGTTACGAATTAGCCGCGTTCGAGTTCGAATTCATTCTCTTCGCAAATGAGTGCGAAATTGACCGCACTATACTTATTATGCTAAAAAAAAAAAAATGTACATTTATGACTCTAAAATATGACTCTAAAATATATTGACACAGTTGTTGAAGATTTATAAGTTTTAATTACTATTTCACATTATTAATGTATAAGTATAGAGTATAGAGATATTAAACTATGTTTAAAAAATAGAAATTGACCATTTATTTATTCTTTATAATCAGATTTTATACATACAATTTGAATAATATTAACAAATACTGTTTTAATCTTCCTTCTAAAAATGTAAATTAATGAATTATTGATAAATATAATTCCCTTTCTCTCAATGAAATATAGCGATCGTTTAACGTGTGGAATGAGATGTGAACATGTAGCAATTCTCTGAGCACTTGCTCTTAATTTACCGATTTGTTTACCGAGCATCCGGTTGCGGTGAGGTCTGTCGTCATTCTTATATGCATCAGTTGGGTAATATCCTCAACATTCTCATGGAATATAATTGCTGGTAAAGATATTTAAGAAGTCGTTTTTTTTTTCGAGCACACATATATTCTCTCTCTTCCTCTTTCTGTCTCTCTCTCTCTCTCTCTCTCTCTCTGTTTCTTTCTCCTCTCTCTTTTTCGTTCAGTGTCCGCCATAATAATTGCAACGATGAGAACGACGAATGCAGAGTCATTCTCCGCGCTGTGGCACGTTTTATTGCGATGAAATAATCAGTTAATTTCACGACGAACCACTCTCCTCTTTTTTACAACGAATTTAAACGATACTTAATCATCGTAATGCGCCAATAAACAAATGCGATGGTTATTTGTTCGCGTTCCTCGTTCGGCTTTAATTTAGCTGGTTAATACGTGCTATTCATTTGTAAAAATACATGTTGAACATTTGTAAAAAGTTTCGTTTAATATAAATTACTTATTATAAATATCTTAATAATTGATTCAAATTAAGTAAATGTGTTCTACTTACATGATTAATATTATATGATTAGTATTAAGTAAGATTGTATCTATTATGCACATTTATAGATTTTTCTAGTTTAACAAATTGCATGTAACTGAAATTTTTCTCAGTCTGTATTATTTTGCATAAACAGGATTTATGTCAAATAATTTCAATCGTAATTTTAATTAAGTTTGTTTTATTATAAATAATAATACTAACAATAATATGAATGAACGAAATATAATTAAAGCACAGCACAATTGTTAAAAATTGTGAATAATTTTATATTATAAGATATTAAAAATACAATTTATAAAGATTCAATTAAGATCGATCCCGATGTATTTTTCACGACGTCAACACAAACTCAGATGTCTCGGCGCGTTTCGCCGGATCGTGAGGGGCCCATCCCCGCGCATTTCGCGAGTCGTCGACGCACGAGAGCGGTTCTCGCGAAACGGAACGGAGGGCTGCTGCGTGCTCTCTCCTGCGACGAATTTACTGGTCGGACAAAATTCAACTGTCATTCCAAATAACTATTTACAGATTGGCCGAGAAGCCAAGGCATTCTTGCATACGAGAGTACGCGCGCATCGGCTTCTGTCTGGTTATATCTGGCCCAGCTCTGTGTGTGCCGGAGAGGGATCCGCGAAGTTTGGGACCCGCCTGCATTTCGCCTGCAGGGCGGTCTGCCCTCATTAGACACCACTCGCTCGCGCACAGACACGTACACGCGTCCCTCAGCGTGCAATCATCCTCCGAGATCTCCGTCATTCCCTCGAATGACTTTTCGCCTTTCGTGCTGCGCGGGCCCCGGGACCGGGCCCCGGCGTACGCCCCCGGTGGGACTCGATGGCGGGTCCAAAATCTGTCCCTTTCGCCCTCTCGTCTCGTCGACGATTATATCCTGCGAGAATCATTATCTATAATCATTGCTTGAAAATCCTGCACGTATACACAAGTTCGTATGCAGTACATAAATGTTTATATCTCGAATCTTACTATGCAGAGAAAAACAAATCTCCTAATCATGATATTGGACAAGATTTCAAGAATTCACTTTATTCGAAAAGATCGTGAGTGAGTTCTTTCACAGTCGGTACATTTCTTATCAGTTGACTTGGCAGGTTTCTGAGAAGTTCAGAGATTTCCATATGACATAACCTTCGGTTTTCGATCAATGAAACGATAACTAATTTTGGAGATTCGTTACACGAAATTCCAAAAAGAATCGACGGGAGCAAACAAGGATGTTTTTTGCGATCAAAACGGTTCACGATCGAACCAAAATCTAGGATTATATGTTCCGGCGTGGATACAATCTTTCCCGCGCGTTCCTTTTTAATTCGCTCTACCTTTCTTCGTCGCGTCCCTTCGCATGTTGTCTCTGTCTCTCTGTCGATCGTACATTCGGATATTGCCAAATATCTCGGGCGGATAAGGCAGCAGGGTTGTCTCCATGATGCTTTGTCCGATGGTACACAATGGCGCACGATGGGAGAATAATAAGAAACCGGTGGATTCCCGATTGAGGCGGAGAGAATCATGGAGGGAAAGATGGGAGACGGAAAAAGAAAGAGAGAAAGAGAGAGGAAAGGAAGATGAAAGTTTTGTGAAGACTGCGAGAGACAAAAGATAAACTCGACCGACTCCGAGATACGACCCATATTTGTATATTCCTACCTCACTCCTATCCTTTCTCTTCTTCTTTTATCTTCCATCTTTCGTTACGATTCTTCATTCTCTCAAAATGCAACCGCAGAATAAGCTATAATATTTATCGGTGATAAATAAATAAATAACACTCTAATTCTGTCACAATTTAAATTTATTTAAATTGATCTTTGGAAAATAATATATCGTAGTCGTAGTGTTTGATGCCCAATCTTGACAATATACGTTACAAAGAAAATAGATTCTTCAGAACTACCGTACTTACGCAAAATCTTCGGTATACCTGTCAGGATGTATCAAATTCACGATCGAGTCGAGTGAATCCAACGGTATGTATCGACGTGGCAATCATAATATATGTACGAATGTTCAGTCTGTTGGAATCTAATGTTAGTGACAAGAAACGCCTCTCTCGAACGCGCGATCAGGCCCTGCGGCTACCTCTGACATGCATAATTGGAATCGTTCTTCGATGACGTCAGGCACTACACTGGGCGATGCCGATGTCTTTTTATACCTGTAATCATATCTGTAATCTTCTTCGTATATTACAATCTTAACATTCTACATTGACATATATCCGAGAGATTAAAATAATCAAAATTGTTAGATATTTTCTTTAATACCACATAGTGTATCATAATTTAAAACATTCTGACAATTAAATTTCTTCCTTGGCGCACAAATTGACTTTCATTAAGAAAATATAAAATTCAATTATTGTTAAGTCTTTTGGAATATGTACGTGTATATATATATATATATATATATATATATATATATATTATTTTGGTTATATATTTTTTAATTTCAAGTATATTTTTATATAAAAGTTATTTTCTTTATAAAGCTTCTTTTTCTTTCCTTATAAATTAGTCGTTAAAACATTGATCTCAAACTTTAGATTTTACTTGAATGAATACAATGCCATTTATAATGCCATATGCCAATACTAATGAAAGATCATAATTATGCATAATTTTCCAAGATTATATGTTCAAGTACATAGGAGACGCATCTTTAGAATGTACAATGACAGGTAAAACGTCTAATGTACGATAAGTTGTTGCCATTCTGAATGAATAGAAAGTATAGAAACTGACGTTATTATCTAGTCATCAAGGATGTGATTAAAGTTATTATTAACTTTATAATCACTTATGTACAGATTGACCTTTTCAAGAATATGACGAATATTGCACTAGTAAGCACTCCTCTAAATTGCAAAACAGAATTACTTTTTTCAGTTTTATATCCACTAACAAATATCTAATAGATCCACTAATCCACTAATAAATATCAATACATTCTTTTTAATACACTAAATTATTTTTTACAATATCAAAAACACAAGCAGATCCCAAATTATCACTGTACTCTCACGTATTTTAGTACGCTTATCTTAATAAATTCGCAAATGTATCTTTCGTTACAAAAACATCCGACTTTGATTAAAACAGTATAGGATCAACCGCGTAATGACTGTTTCAAATCTTGCGAAACCACGGAGGACGGGTTCCCACATTCGCGCGAATTCACGTCCCGCCGCGCCGAACCGCGTTCTCTATAAACCCAGCAGAAAATCGCAACAAAAAACATCACAAAGCGACTTTGTAATACACGGCGGTTCATTTCAGTTTGGCGAAACACACACCGCCGATCCCGACAGTCGATATTCTGCAGTTACGAACACGTAACCTCTGTTCGTAATAACTCTCTCGATCCCTTCCTTTTTTTTCCCCCCCTTTCTCTTTCCTTCCCTTTCTTTCTTCCTTCCTGCCTCTTCTCGCTCTCGTTCCCTTCGTGGGTCCGAGCGAACCTGCCCTGTTAGTCGATTCGCCAATGCTTCTTCGTGGTGGACTCTCCTTCTCTTTCTCTGCTCATCTACCGTTTACACGAGCAACACACCGTTCCAGTCCCTTACCGATCTTGTTGTTGCGATAACATCGCCGAACATACGTGGACACGTTTTGTTTTCTAATGATCCAAATAGAAATTATTCTAGGCCGCCTACAGAGCTCGACCCTCAACGATGCATTCGAAAATACATTCCTTAATGCATGCTTGAGAATATTTGTCAGCGCAACAGTTAATAAGCTTTTCAACGCGAAATAACTTTTGTACTTAATTTTAATTATAAGCTGATTAATAAACATATAAAAATAAGAAAATAAAACAAACTTATTTATCAGGAAGAGGAAGGGTAGAATTTATATGAGCATTTTAAAAGATAAAATAAAATGCTACAAAAATATTAAAATGATCAAAATTTTGTGCAGTATTTAACTTAATAAAGCTATTGATGAAAATATTGACTATTATAATAGAATATATAATAGAAATATTGGTAATATTGATAATAAATATTGATAAATAATTATTTGCATAAAATAAATTTTTTTTATGTCAAATCTAATACAATCATGCACAGCAAAAAAAGATTAGTTGCAGCAGCAAGAATCTGTGTGTGGTAGCTAAATGTGTGTAAGTTGTAAGTTATAACTAAAATTTAACTATCACATACAGATTTTTGCCACTGCAACTAATCTTCATCTTTATCTTTTTTTTCGTATTTAAACACTGTGTGTGTGTGTGTGTGTGTGCGTGTGTGTGTAGAAAAAATTTTGATACTACAAATTTTGAGAATAAAACTATAAACAGTAGAGAGAAATAGTTTTACTACATTACGTATAATTTAATATTCATTAGTTCATTGTCTCATTGTCAGTAGTTCGAAATGACATTACTGTGTCAACTATTAATCCACTTCGGCGAGGATGCTTTCTCTTCGTACTTAACCGCTAGGAAATTCCAGCTGTCTAGTTCCGCGTAGCGGAAAGACAAATATCGGGTGCTTTTCGAAATTTACGAGAATTTCAAGGGTCGTTCTCATAAATCGGCGCGCTTCTCCTCGAGAGACAAAACAAGCCGGCGACACGTGAAAGAGCAAAAAGAAGCCGAGAGAGAGAGAGAGAAAGAAAGAGAGAAAAAGAGAGAGAGAGAGAAACTATCCAGAATAGCGTGGCGTCGAGACGCTAAAGTGATGAGCTCCGCGGAGGGAGAAAGCCACGGTTTAACGGTTCGCGGGACAAGTGAGTCCGGGAGCTCGACGAGGACCGAAAAAATCATCGTAAATTTAAAACAGCCCATGAACACGCATGCCGCCCTGTCTGGCAATCGGAAGCAATTCAACATACGGTTCTATGAGGCATGCGATAGAAGGAGGACACCCACGACTATGAAGATATGTACTTTTTTGGACCACACTGGTTGATCATTTATCTCACTGCGCTTCGTTTCTCGTTAAAAATTGTTAATTGCTATAAATGAAATTTGAAGAAATAAAAATAAAATATTTGCCGAGTGTCGGGATTAATATCTGCTTGTATCAACTGTGGGAGAAATTATAATAAATGAAACTGCATAAAGCGAATATCGTAGTAAAGTCATGACATTACCATTGCCTGCGAACTGCATTTAAAACGATTAAATATAGCATTATCTCTCCGATCTCGAACCGTCATGATCGTTTGTCTACTTCAATTCGAAAATGTATGAAATAATTTATGATGACGCAGGGAACTTCGCAGAGAGCGTTGTAACTCCGCGCGTATAATCGTCGCGCTAACTCGTGAATCGAAGCGAACGCATAGGAACATTTTTCAAGTTTCACGCAGTGCGCCTATTTGCGGCGCATTGAAAATGCGAACGTGTCAGCCAAAAAAGCAGAACTGCGGATGAACTGTCGTAAATTTAAAACGGGTCGCACGACTTTCCTGTTAGTCCGCATCGGAAGCAATTTAGAAACACGTCTTTCTGCGCCACGTGGCACTTTCTGTGCCACGTGAAAATCTGTTCGGTCTCTTCATCGACGCCATTTTTCAGTGCGCGGTTCACCACTGTCATAAATAATCGCATAATTCGCCATAACCGATCGAACGCATCGCTCGCTACTTTGTCCGGTATAATGTCTTCCGGTCTAATCGCGCGCTATTATTTTGATGTACGACATGAGACCGCGACGAGGAGAGGAAGGAGGGAGAGAAATAGAGGAAGCCAGATCCCATTTCACGGAACACGAGCCGCGATTGTATTCGCGAAACAATGCGAATGTTATCGTAAATTACGAGCACTTGAAATACAACGGGGGGGGATAAAAGACGAGGAGAGACGAGACGAGTGGTGCGGAAATAGAAAAAATCGCGGAGGGTTGTAAAAGCGGAATGGCGATGTGTAATATACCAATCGTGTTGTGCATCAAAAATATAATACAAAGGAATCGAGATATGCCAAAAGTGAGTAACATTTACGAAAATGATTTACAGTGTTGTGACATTTAGATGTATTTAAATATTGAATGCGTCGCAACAAGCGCATTAAAAGGCATTTATTAGAAGGTGAAATCCATATTGACAACATCATAAAGTGCATAAAATTGTCCAGTCTTGACGAAACATTAGATTTTTCTCCACTTAAATCGTTCATACGGATTGTATCTTCACTTTAGAATTTAGCAGTACATAGAAGTCGGGGATTCAGCAAATCTTTCGTTCGATCGCGAAGCGCAATGGAAACGGCGGATTTAAAAGGCAGAAAGCGACATCCGTCAGGGTCTCGACCCTCAACTAGACGGGGATGAATAGAGGTGTTTGGCGTGCTTCTGCACTGAGCTTTGTATCCGTGCACGCGCATGCCGCACGTGCGTGCAGCAACCGTAACTGACACAGCGGCTACGGGCGTGCAACGGACATACGCACTAATGTATTGATCCACGCTCGTGTGTTGCACGACACATTGAGTGTACACGGTCCCAATATTTGTATCATCCACGTGGACATTGCGTTCCCTTCGCACGGTAGGATCAACGGCAACCGTGATTCATCCTCTTCGATCATCCGTAGGAATAATAGAATGAGCTCTTTAGCCATTCGTCAAATTCGAATCCATTTCTAAAAAAGGCATATAATAATCGATAATCACATATATCAAAGTATTATTGTCGCTTTTCCGCGATGCCGATTGACTCTCTCGCTGCGTTTACTTTGTGAGCGGCTGTCACTGCATATTTTGTTGTGTCGAGGGATTAATATAATAGTAAAGAGTGTAATATTAATTACATTTATTCAAGCATTTGTTTAAGCAGATATAGGTAAAAGAAGTTAAATAGCGCGCGCGAAGCGCGCTGTAATGTCTAGTAATAAACAAATTAAGAATGAGCGTGTCTTATTAACATGCTAAAGAACGAACACAATAGAGATATGATGAATTATTTTAAATCAAATATACAGATGACGAATAATAATATACGAATCGTAATATTTTCTTTCGGCGCTAATTTCCATTTTCCAAGTTAATTTCCAAGTTAATCAATTGAACATCCTAATTTCTGCTGAAGTTTATTACTTTAACGATAATAATAAGTATTTGAAAACAATTTTAAAGAGATGGGTTCTCGATATAATAATAATAATAAGATTTTATTACTTTAGCTTAATCATTCTTGATAACACACAATATACCGCTGCTCTGTTATATTTATATAGGGTTAATACTATTAAAATAAATTAGTTAATTAGTCATGTACTGTTAATATTATAATAATATTTAATAATATAGAAAGTAATGTTTTTTAACATGACTCCTATAATATGTTAATACGCCGTTATTGTCATTAATGTATGTAATAACAATACTAATTAATTTAATAATTAAAAAAGAATAAGAAAATAACACTGCAATAAATATAAAATTATAAGGGGCAATGGATTGTGGTTGAGTATAAAAGTTTCGTGTGAAATAAAGACAATCGTTTTGCTGCGGAATGTTCCGATATGGGAATCGCAGATGTTACGTGATACCTTCCACTCTGAGAAACGATTTCCGGCCAAGAAAAGTAATCTCATGCGATAGTGGATTTTAATTTCATTAACCTTAGCTCAGGAAAACGATATGTGGCACCACGCATGATTTAATTATCATGTACCGTGATAATGTTGATTGCCAACAAAAATTATTTCGTTGGATGTAACATTTTGAGTCACAATTTCTTTCCCAAAGCTCTCTTAATATACGCCCGCTAAATTGAAAATAAAATTGAAGAATGGAAAATCTTATGATGTGCTATGCTGTTACGGAGAAGAGAGAAACGCTAGTTAGAAATCAATCCCGGATAATCTGCGTTTTGAATGCGCCCCATTACGTTTTGCATTCTTCTTGTTGCGCCGACGAAACAAGAAATTTGTGCAAGTATACGCGAAATTATGTTATCGTATCAATTTGTCAGAAGCGAGCAAAATATAATGAAACTAAGACCTAATTTGAGTAACGCGTTTTACTAACTTTGCAAATAACGTCCGTTTATTTATATGAAGAAAGATAATATTAAATGGTAAGCAATAAATTTCTTATTAAATTGAGTAAGTAATATTGTTAAAAGAATATCCGCCTTATAATAATATATAGTATATTTTAATTGTTTCTTATTTAAGAATTATTTAATAGCCGGTTTTTACGCAGTCCGGCTCAAGAAGCGGAGTTGACCGGAAATATCTTGCTTCATCTTCAGTTTCATCATGTTGAAAGAACGATACGTGGCGCACGATATTTTAGGGACCGGTACGGTGACGTTCGTCCAACCGTTATAAAGAGCGAGTTTTTATTATTATTACAGGCGATTAAATAACTTAAGTGCCGCGTAATTACGCTAACATACTGGCGATTTTTGCGTAATATTTCGTCGGTCGGCCGACGTATTTTTTGAAAAAATTACACGCGATCTCGAGCCGGGCTGGGCCATAGTTCGCGTCCGCCTGTATAAAGTACATGCGAGACAAGGGGCATAACTGTCAGGTGCATTCCAATGAGGATGACGATTATGTGCGCTTTGATACGATCCCAAGTGACGAGCGTGTAGTGTAACACGCGCAACGCACGCTATCACCGTTTACGCGTGCCGGCATACAATCCGATCTTGGGACGGACCGAGGTTATCATTGCGGAAGAATCGTTAATTAAAGAAATCATTTTGCGTTACATGTTTTAATTCATCCTGCATACTTGACTAGCGCTATCTTTTTCATCTAATTAGTTACATTTGCTTGAACGCATGAGTAACCTCGAGATACGCAAAATATTGAGAAATAATTGCTGCGAATTACTTTATATTCTTGTGCCTTATATAATGTTACTGTGGTATACTTAATTGGCTAAAATATCACTTTAAATACTCAATTAATTTTAAGAGTAGATACTATCGCATGCTAATTATTGAATTAATTATTTCATTATCTACGTTATGTAGAACTTGTGTACTTTATCTCTACAATAAACGCAAGATATACATGTAATTCTTTTTATTAATTGATTAATAATAAATTAACCCGTAATCTCAGTTCAACTTACTCTTTATCTTTTTCTAGTTCTAAGAATTAGAAAAAGATGTAAAGTAAATTAAATCGAGATTAAAATTAATGTACATTGATGAAAATGAGCATGAAGAGTCATATTATTGAATTACAGGTCTTTTACATAATAGATTGAAATAACAAAGCATTCTTGCGATAGTCAATTGTCGCAATATTTATGCTTTTATATTTGTGAGCTTGAATTTTTTTCAATTTTTACTTTTTACATTGCAATGTCGGATAATCATAATTAAATATAAAAGATGCGCGAATATTACTAATATTAAATATTAAATAATTATTTAAAAATAAGTAATGACGTGAATAAAAAGTGATATATTTGAATTAGTTTTGAAGATAGTTTTTACAAAGTTACTATTAGGAGAATTAAAAAAACTCTTCAAAGATTCCTGAAAAGTCCATAGCGCTATGTGAGCAATTGCTGACTTACATGAATCATTGCTCGCAATGATACATTGATCGTGCTGCGCAAGTGCTGCTTAAGTATTTTAAAGTTCAATTTGCGAGTAAACCTTCCCGCACGCGAACTTTTGACTTCATTTAAGTTGTTTCATTTTCACTACAAGTTGTTGAAATTTGCTCCGAACGCTTTGCCGTTCGCTACCGTGTACCATTCAACTTTACCGTGCATTCGGGGTGAAATCTACGCACGCTTCTGTAATTTCGTTTGATGTTTTCAATACCCGAACTCCGAGTAAATAGGATAACTTAGTAATCAAATTCAATAATAATGAAACATGACAAATCATCGAATCGACAGCAAAATTTATATTCGTGAAACTTAGATCGCCGGTTACCTTAAAGTTTCAAAATATATTAGTTAAAAAAAACGAAGAATTGTTATGCTATTACATTTGACTGTTTCGGAAATACGCTGAATTTTCGGAATTTATGATTATGAAATACATAGACATTACGTGGCACGTAAAGTTCATGAATCTAAATCGTGATATTTACAAAATGAATTGCTGTTATAAATTGTACAGTAAAACAATACGCGAATATAAAGATATTTTAATTTGAATGATAACTTCTGATTCAAATTATGTACATAAGTTTCATACATTCTTTGTAGATTTTTCTTTCGTCGAATTTCTTTGAAAAGAATTATTATATTACATGCAATAAATGCTTATTGCCTATTTATTTTTTACTCTCCTTTATCTAAAGCTTCATTATTATATATCTAAATTTATCTAAAAATTAATTTTTAATCTTCTTAAATTTATTTATAATTTTAAGAGTTGTCTTTGTTTAAAATGCATAATATTATAATGTGGATCTCTCAAAATAAATTTTTTTAACGAAAAGACAAATCACAATATATCATTAAGCGAAATATTTATTAAAAAATCAAGCACGCTGTAAATAAAGAAATTAGCTATGGAACTATAAATAAATATCTCGAGCGGTGGTTCCGTATTGATTCGAAATGTTTCTTTCCAAGCGTGAAGGATAAAACTCGTTCTCTGTCTACGCGTTGAGCGATCAAACCGATTCAAAGACATGATATCTTTGACGGTAGTTGGCAGAGCATGGCGACATGACGTGAGAAATGAACGGCTGCAAAAAAAGTGACTATCTTTGTAAATCCCGCTATCGCTACTGTCGCGTCTGACTATGTTCAATAATTTGCTCGATTACCTCTCATAATACTCGCAACACATGCATAGCGTTCAATTCGTTTTAATCGTTAAAAATTTTAAGTAAAAATGAGAATTTTTACTATTTTTATCTGTTGTAAGAATTACTAATTTGCAGGATTATTCAGACGTAATCTGCATTTATTGCAGATAAGTCTTTACGCGTAAAGCGACTCGCGGATTTATCAAGCGGAATGTTGCAGCAATTTCTGGAAGATAAATTACGTCTGTATACGCTCCGTGAATTTCTACTTGCGATGCCGCCTCGCTACAAGATTTCGCGGTCTGCCTGCATGTATTTGCAACGTCGAACCTTGCTTCTGATGCGCGAACAAACAAAATCCCGTCAGTTACATAAATCAGTTGTACCACGTTAATTGGCACATGTTTGATTAACTTCCAGCTTAATAAAAAACGTACCACTGCGTGAACAGGTTGGATGAATCGTTTCTTATGCAATTATGTTTGTCCTATTAAGATTAAATGTTAATTTCGAATGTTATTTCTTTACAATATTTTTTTTATTTATTAGTACATTCATATGTACCATAAAGATGAAATATTTCTTTTATTTCTTTGGTTGTATTTATTTTTAGTTCATTTATAGCAAACGCTCTCTCTTTCTCTCTCTCTCTCTCTCTCTCTCTCTCTCTCTCTCTCTCTCTCTCTCTCTCTCTCTCTCTCTCTCTCTTTCTAATATAAAATATGTAATCTAATGTAAAATAAAATATATATTTTATTTTCTAAATTAAAAAGTATACAATTTTATTTAAAGCTGCAATGTTAACAATTACATTAATTATAAAAAGCCCTTATACACATCTCTTATATATATTTTTACATAAATCTACTGTCACATAAAATTATTTACTTTAATTTCAAATTTGCTAATTCAATTTTCAATGAGATTATCAATAAAAATTACATTTTAAGATAAATACAGTGAATTAAATACCGCATTGGAATGTTTTCATCTTGATCCAGATTAGAGCTCGTTCGACAAAACGAATGCATCTGTTTATCCGTTTCTTAAACTACCTAAGCCCGATCGTTTGCGGAATTTATAGCAAATCGCCGATGGTAGGAATGCGAATCAATACGGACGTGAAACTTGTTCTAGCGCTAACTGCAACGCAAAGAGATTTCTATTCGTTTTTAAATGGTATCAAGAAACGTCAACTGAAAAAGAAAATTTCTTTGATTTTATTGATAAAAAAAGATAAAAATAAAAATGGTAATATGAAAGATGGTAATAAGTATATTTTATTGTATAAAATAAGTCTTCGATCATTTAGCTAAAATGTAATTAGAAAATAAATTTCTAGTGAAATCAAATCTTGAATGTTATAATTTGCATAATTAAAAAATATATCTGTATTGTGTAGTCGCAAAATATGTAACCATAATTACACGTAAAGCAATTGATGTCGGCATTGATAAAATATTACAGAATAATATAATCCAGATTTAAGCAGAATGAATGCGAATTAATTTTTGTTTATTCTAGACGTGGCGGATCCCGAAATAATGCGATAGTCGGCGACGTCTAATTTCTCGGCTCCGCGTATGTGAGATTGTGCACGGGATTACTGTCCGCTCGTAAAACACTGCGAGATTTCCTGTGATCCGTTCCTGCCACCGTATAACAACTAACGGAAGAGACACAGCGTAAGTAAAAGCCTACCGTTACCTTGAGCTACCTTGAGCTTGATCTTGTCCTTTCCGTATCAATTTTCGTCGTCCAAAGATTCAAAGTCGCGAAATAATAAAAATCATCAAATAAATGATTTTATCGTTCTTAAATCAAGAATTTTTGTAAAAGCAGTATCAATTTTTATAGCTTAAAAAGATTTTTTTTAAACGGTTTGTCGTACATGTAACGCATAAATATTTTAATTCGTTAAATAAAATTGTAAAAGGCAAACAATAACATTTAACTGTCAAATACACGTATCATATATACGAGATGGTAATTCAGGATTACAATACGCTCACGTAACATCGAGACCTTTATTCCGATCTCGCAAGATCTTTCGGAACGTTCGATTCTCAGCATAAAGCGCACAGTCATTCGGGACGAGAGTCGACAGCGCGGCTTTTATATTATTGTCGTTGGACATAACCCCGTGTCGGGTATTGCGTGAACCGGCGCGGCGGACCCGGACGATTAAGCAATAAACTATTTTATCTTCGATCTGCGCAACGCCGGATAAGGATTCCGCACAAACAGTTCGCCGGCATCAGCTGACGAACGATGGTCCACCTTGGCGGACGTTGGTCCGCGGCGGACGAGTTCGCCGGGACCGTAACGCACTCGTCGTGCGGGCCCCGCTCAGGCCTAGCTCGGTCGGTTTCCCAGCACCGGCGATTGCACGCAACCGGGACCCTACGCCAGGCCCCGGGTCCGATCGCTTAGTGTAATCCAGTCGGTAAAGTGTAAGTGGTTCACCTTGATAGGGCCTCCTCTACCTCGGGGCCCCCATCTCCTCCTCCCCCAACCCCTCTGAGATCCCGCCGTTGCCTCCTTCCTCCAGCGGGTCCTCTTCCCCCAACCACTAGCCATCACCTTCTTTCTCCTCTATCCCTCATTCTCCAGCTCTTCCTTTCGTGTCCTTCTCGCACCCGGAGGACTCCGGCAGGGCTGTGCGTTTCCTCCTTGTGACCCGAGGGCACCACGGGCTGGTCCGCCCATTTGTAGCGCCCATGTCTGCGACCAGCCGCCCGCGGAGCGATACATGATTCGCGTGTGTGCGTGCATATGGGAATATGTGTACCGGTTAGGTCGCACTAAAAATGAATAAATCCTCCAAATTTTTGGTCGATTCTATATCGATATTTGGTATATGTAGTCAAATTCGATTATTATTTAAATAGCTATAAAAAAAGATGTTTGAATCATCATTAGAAATAAGATATTAAAAGCAAATAGCATCATTGATTGTTTAAAGTTTGATATTGTATACTTTGGAATGTTTTAAATTAATGACATTATTCTGAAGTTTCAGGATTTCGACTCCTCGAGTTTCAAAGACTTTTAAGATAAGACTTTAAATTCTTTATTCATTATCTTTAGATCTTACTATCGTAAATTCCTGAACTTGTCACTTTTTCAGACGTTAAAATCGATTTTAAAGTCCTTGAGTTTTCTCGGATCTATTTCTAGTAGCTCAGACTTCTCAAATCTTAGGATCTTGACGAGTTATTAAAATTCCGGTTCTTTGAATTTTTACTTCGTTACATTCTTGGATATCTCGTTTCGCAACTGCCATAATTACCTATTTAAAAATAACTAAAATTTTGCGCAAATTTTCATGCAGGTAATTATAAAATAATTTCACAAGATTCGTCATCGGTTCCAAACATCTTTTCTCTGTCATTAGAGAGATGACATGTACGCGCGGCAGAGATATGTGTGTGTGTGTGTGTGTGTGTGTGTGTGTGTGTGTGTGTGTGTGATGCGCGCGCGTGCGCGCGCGCCTTATAAATGCGCGTTCATACGTGCCGCCGTAACTTTCTCGTACTGATGTAGCGGCGAGAGAAACAGAATGAGAAACAAAGAGAGAGAAAGAAAAAGCAAAACGAAAGGAGCGTGAGGCAGAGAGAGACCGAGGATGCAAAATGTCGTGCGCACACGCCCTGCCATAATTGCAGTTTGCGTTTCTCACGCGAGGATCTTCGACGTGATCTTCGGCTTCGTACGAAGCTGCCGCTGTAGGAGAAGACGATAATTCCCGACGCGCGATAAAACCATTCGATTTATGTTGAGCGATTGAGAGACGATGATCCCGACAAAATTTTGGCAAAGGACGAATTCCAGCCTCTTTTAGAATAATGTCGGAATTAGCGTTCTTCACAACAATGATTACAAAATTAATATTCAATAGTACAATTTTAATTCCGTAAAAATTAATATTGAGGCTAATATAATAACTTGTATTATATCAGTTAATGTTATATTTGTATTCGTCTTTTTGTTAAATAAATAACTGACATTTTTCTTATCGGCGACACCACTAATACTTCGCAGGCACACGGCAGGCAGTCATCGACTTCAATCCGCACGTGAAATCGTGATATCAGTCAATAAATTATCGTGATGAACGATATTCATATATCAATGTTTGATATTAAGTGTGAATGTCTCGTGTAAAATGTATCGCTCGCATGTATCTTTAAAAATAGATTCACGTGCATCAAGCAAACAATTCAGAATTCAAACTTCCGAAGAAAAGGAAAAATATATTAATTAAGATTAAATTAAATTTTTTATAACATTTTAATTTTTTAAATTAATTATTTTTAGTATCAATCAATATTGAGAACGTAACTATCTATAACATTTAACATTAGCAATTAATTATATGTTAATTATATTGTGTAAATACAGTTTTTTCACTTTATATATATATATATATAATATATATATATATATATATACATAATAAAAAAACAATCACTATCAATGATAATTCGATTACATCTATACGTTACTCAGCGAGTACGAATAGTCACTCCAACTGAAGTTAAGAAGTAGCGAATACCTGCGGAACTCTATTGCATGCACTAAGTAATCCACTTTTGATGATACCTACATTTAAGCAGAAACTCACTCGTGTAAAGTGTTCTCTTTAGACGATTCACCCAGCATGATAATCAAGGATGAATCGTACAAACGCTCGCTCTAAGCGAATCGTAATGAATCGTAACGCGAACAAAGCAAATCTTACACTTGCAACGTAACTGGGACAACAAAGTTGCTCTCTAAAGACATTTGCTCGTTATCCATGGTTTCCACGGAAAATAGAGACTGTCAAAGATTCGTCACGTTATGTCAGTCATGAGATGACACCGCAAAAAATCGGAACCGTGGCCGTTGATCGGTCCGAAAGGAATAAGTCGATCAGGTCTTGACAAATCTGCTTGACAATACCAGAAGAAAATGGAGAAACAAGGAGACAACTATTGCGGCAGATTGCGTGTACGTGCGCGGAAACGAGAGAGATCGATCGCCATTATAAAAGTTTTAATCGCGCCGCCGGTCGCTAACAAAAAGCGTTTCCGCCGTCTTCTCTCTCGAGGTGTGCTCCGATGGACGTGCGGGGTTACCGCGGAGGCCAGGTTGATAGGTAGGTAAGTAACGCCTGGTTTGAGCTCACCGCTAGAGATTAATGGACGCGTTTTTCGCAAGCGGAAGTAAAACGCCGCTTTGCAGGGACGTCAATCCGTCCATCCGCCGCGATTGATCCCGAGATCGAGCGTATCGCTGATTGTGCGCGTCGGAATTTCGTCGATTATGGTCTGCTGCTTGGTTTATCGGTTATGGTTAACTTGATTGCGTTAAATAAAATGTGAAGCAGACTGAAATTAGCTTGCGAATTCGGAATGTGTAAAGGAGACGAAGCAAATTATCTCGCTCAAAATTTTGATAATGATTCAAATCCTCAAAGAAATTTTTTTCAGAAAAAGACTGATTATTTATGTAGATTATTTGTATACTCTTTTTTTTTATTCTTGAAAGTTTTTTTGAAAGTTATATTTTCCTTAATAATTTCATACATATCACAGCATACTTTTTAGCTCGTTTAAATTATGAAATTTAAATTTTTTCACAATGTTTCAACTTTATCAAATACATGTATAATTAAAAATATAAATAAATATATAATATAAATATATAATTAAATAAAATTAAAATTAAAATTAAATTATAATAATTCGGATACGATTTTTTTTAATTCATTGCGAGGCCCCCCCCCCCCCTTGGATATATCTAGACGTATTCCATTTTATTTTAGAAACTTCCCTATATACAGTTTTAAATCGTCTTGTTGATGACAGGCAAGTCGGATATCTGAACATGACGTTAACTCGACCGTTACTGGGTGGGTACTGCAAGGATAGGTGGTGAAGAAAGACGCGGAGAGGCGGCAGAAAGGGCAAACAGAGTACTAAACTATGCTCGAACTAATTACCGAAGTTCTAGAACGGGCAGTAAAACCATTATACAAACGATATTTACAGAGTTGGACCATCCGTCGTTCTGATCTCGCTTCATTCCTCCCTTTTTTCTGTTTCTTCACACGAGTTCGTGACTGACGTGACTTTTTTTGCATGACGGCGAACGGCGCGAAAGCACGACGATAAAGAAATAATTGGTCCCCGCGGAAACGTGATGGAACGGGAATATAAATTGATTTCGATTGCAACCACATCGCTGAATTCTCGTAAACGAAAGTAACGTTTATTACTAAAAGATTAGATAGCTTTAAAAAGTGACAGAAAATTTGTTAGCAGTGAAAATTTATACTTAAAAGTAACGATTCTTAATTAACGACTGCTATAATTACATATATTTGTATTCGCACAAATAATTTAACGTGGCAAAAATAATTCTTTCTCTATAATAAAATTTATTGAGTAAAATATTATTATAATTATTATAATTATTATAACTAAAAAAATCTTCATCCTTCTTGTCTCCATTTAAAACATTTATTCCAATCTATTTAAAAGAATCGGGATTAAAAAATATAAAGTTTCTTCTTTATCACGAAGAGAGCTTGGTAATTTGGAAACAACATATGTCGATGAATTAGCGGCGAGTCCTCGCCGTGTTTCATCCTTAGGAAGTTGGCTCGAAACGTCGTTTGTTGGATTGAATTATTTCATGCCATCGTCGTCGTCGTCTTTCCGAACGGACGTATCGAAAGCCACCGATGGCAGCAAAGGAGAATGATGATGAGGAGGAGAAGGAGAGGCAAGAGGACGAGAAATAAAAGGAGGACCACTCGACGGTCTATACCTCCGGCTACTGCATACGCATTTATTATAATCCACGAAATCCCGAGGAGAAGATTCTGCAAGTTACCCTCCGCGCTGCGGACAGGATTGAAGCAGCCGATAGAGGAAGGAGAAGGGGATAAGAAGGGGCGGGAGGAGGGTTCTCTTCCGAAGAGAAAATATATTGTCGAAACAAAAGCAAGATGAGCTTCCCGCCGTATGAGCAAAGGCAGAGAGCGAAGCCGACGAGGGAAGAGTTGAGGAGAGAATAAAGAAGATGAGAGGCAGAGAGGAGGAAGGAGACCCAGGTCGAGGAGGTAGCCTCCTTCTCTATGGTAACCTCAATTTTTGAGCATAACTCATGCGCGAGCGAGCCACGTTTAAATCTTCTGTCCGAATAATAAGAGGAGCGCATTTACTTTGAGACTACTGCGGTGACAACCAATCCGGAGTCCGTCGAGAAAGGAATATAGGAATGAGAAGAGGATAGAAAGAATCGCGGAGGAGGAGGAAGAGGAGGCGATAGCGATGGAGGAAGGCACGTTTGGCAAGGCCGAAGGAATCGTTATTCTTCACCGGGTTGCCAACTCATGAGAGAGATGGCCCTTTGATTTCACCGATTCTGAGGACAGTCGGACTGGTCGTTTCGACGTTGACCGCGTAGCCGAATCTAGATGCTTTAAACGCGCGTCTGGATGGCCGAGTCAACTTTCCTTGAAGATTGAGATTTCTGCGCTGCTAGTTTGGAGATATCAACTTTATGACTAAGAAAGTTTTTCAAGCCTATTCATGTATTATTCATGAATACAGATACCTTCTACTTGCATCTCTTCGAAAACCTTCCGAATGAATTCCTAACTGAAGTCATTTGACATGTACTTTCTTGTAACGAATACATTATTTGCTTCAAAAATTTGTGCTGCTAACTTCTTCTCATTTTCATATTTTTTAAAAAACATGGCATAAGCACGAATAACGTCTTCCTTGAGACTTTCGCAATTTTTCGGATATCCATTAATGTGCTAATCCTCATTAATCCCCCATATCTCCATTAGCCTCCGTCAAACAGAACTCGACTCCCAGTTTACGCTTTACGAAACATTAACATAACGCGTCCAGAGCACTCTATCGAGAGCTGACGTCAATTAATACGAAATCGTTCGCCGAGGGCTCGCATGAAATGGATTCCGTCTCGGAACTCGAATTACCGGTTCTTCTAGTGGAGCAACAAAATAACAATCGCGTCGCGCGTGTCTCGTTTTATGTATTATATATGTATACATACACATATATAATAACGTTTACTATTCCGAGGACGACTTCCTCTCGCGGACGCGCGCGGGCAGAGCGATACAACGTCGGTGAGTCGGTCGTCCATTAGTAATATCGATGCACGCGCGCACATATCAATGTCTTTTGGCGAAAGTGCACGTTCGTTGCGCGTTAAGTAACGAGATAATCAAGCGGCTTCGATTGCACGTCCGGTCTGCGAGCCCGAGTACTTATCTCGTTACGCGCGTGGAGTATTTAAAGATGGCATGCAAGCCGCTCCTATGCAACGAATCTAATTAAGGTCAGACTAAGCGCGCGAGCGCAGAGCGGAACACGCACATATACGGGGTATTAAGAGATTCAAATCGCATAATGCTTCTTTCTCAAGAAATGGTCTTTAACGATCAATGTCTAATACATGCATCTGTTATCTGTTTTATCAAATATTATCAAATTTACGAATAAAACAAAAAAGATTTTACTAGGAACATATCACAATTGTTCAAAATATGATTTTTCTTGAAATATATTGTACAAAAATCCAAGAAACATATATTTTTTATACATGTCTATTTTAGAAAATTTAAATACACATATTTTGTTTAGAACATTTTTTTATATATTTTACTGTTTTAATAATATTTACTTGTAATCAAATAAACGTTTTGATTGTTTTACTCTTTAAAAATTTAAATAAGCAAGTATAAAAAATACATGTCTCTTGGGTTTTTGTGTTTACAATATAACTCGAGGAAATTCAAGGAAAATTAAAACGGTTCCGAACAATTGTAACATTTCCGTGTTATTTATACACTGTGTCATAACATATACATATAATTTTGAAATGACATAGTGCGTTAAGAAACGTCGGAAAATCAAAATAAATCTTTAATTTTATTTCCAACATTATCTATTTGCTTAAACTGTAAAAATGTTTAGCATTTATCTACAGAGAATTATTATCTTTTCATCTAGCATATTGCTAAATTGGTCGGGAAACACGATTGCATGAGACACTCCGTATACAGGTGCACTTGCGATACGATAACTATTCAGGGAGCATGTTAAGCGTCCGATGTATACGTAGTCGCAAAATGTTGCGTAATGCATCATGAGAGCATAGCAAATACCGAGCTCTCTAACCTGGCGATCGAATCGAAATTAATCGACGCACGAAACCGGTTGCGCAATCCTATCGCCTCCCGTGAAAGTGAGACGAATCGAGATTTACGGGGATACCGATAACCCGCCGCTCCTCGCATTTTTCCCATCCCGGTGTCTTTACGCAAAGTAGAACGCGCTGATCGGCACTTACTGATATTTACTAAGAAGATTACGTTATTTGAACGGGTCTGTGTGAATGCCGGTTCTACGCACGAGAAATTCTTTAGACACGGCTCGACATTAAGTGTACTTAATTCTCAACAGAAAATACATAATTCTCTAACAGAGAACTTTTGTGGTACGCACGGCGATTGAAATATTCCCATAGAAAATATCAACGTGGTTTCTTCATTTTCGACCCTCGTCGCGATATCTTCGGTTATCTCAGATGTATTTCCGTTAAAAAAAAAAATGAAAGATGCATTCCATCCACAACTTCGTG
Organism: Cephalotes varians; assembly: GCA_037157785.1. Lineage (NCBI taxonomy): Eukaryota > Metazoa > Arthropoda > Insecta > Hymenoptera > Formicidae > Cephalotes > Cephalotes varians. The sequence goes on along the minus strand of JANQDE010000038.1, from coordinate 790,142 downwards.
CTTAACGTTACATTCCGAACATCGGAGTCATCGTCGTTCGGCTTCCACGTCGTAGCGCGAGATTCGGTCACCACCGGTATAGAGGCGCACGCGAGCGCTGTACGGGCCCGCAGGCTTCGCGTTTCGGTCCGAAAAGCGCGACCTAAACGAAAGGCCGGCGGACTTTTTAATTTCCCGCAAAATGGAGTCCTTCTCGCTCCACGCCCATCCCTTGTCCCGCGCAGTGATAAAGCAAATAGAGCCGCTCCCGTCGCGCCGCAATAAACCCCAACGCCCACCACCCCGTTCTTTCCCCCTTCCCGCCACCCTTCCGCTCTCGCCCCGTCCACTCCCGAAATCGCGCAATTTAAATAAATTTACATCCGTTTGTACGCGAATAAATTTCACTTCGTTCTTGGCACCTCTTCCTCTCTCTTTCTCTTTCTCTCGCTCCCACCCTTCTGCGCTCGCTGCCCGGCTCCTTGTCCTTTCGCGCGCGGAAATCATTTCGGCCCAGTCCCTGTCCCTGCGGTTTCTCCTTTGCCACCGTCGATGAATAATCAAAAAGGGGCGTCTTCCGCGGCCGACCGCCGGTTGATAGCCGCCGCCCGACGAACGTCGTTCGCGCACATAGCAACCGATAAACGAATGCATATTCGCCCATAAGTTCGTCACGGTCGCATTCGCGCTCCTCGGCAACCTTGACTCAATCTTGTCGTTTCGCGAGAGAAGAAACTTCCCGCCATGGAGGTCAAGATGGGAAAACAGGGAGCGCCCCTTCATCTTGAGATTTTAAATACCGGATTGTGATTAATTTGCTGGGGGATAATTGAAGAAACCATCGGATCACTGCGTGGCGATCATATTTCTCTCTTTTCCGGATCGCGGATCGCGGGAAAACAGCGACGTAACTGCCCGCGTCTGTTAACTCGCTCGATCACATTCTGAGCAAGCACTCGTTTTGCGCTTATCGCGATACTTGACAAGTCACGTTTTAATTACATACCCGTTTATCCTCGATTAGCCGCCTCTCGGCGTGAAAAAATCTTTCGCTCGTCGTTTTAAGCTAATGACTTGCACGACGGCGCATAATGGAGAAGATTTCATACCTTGTGCACGATCTTGTGCTGTTCTATTTGCGATTCCGACGCTCCGGCGATAGGATTCTCTCGCGGGCCCATTGTTCTGTACGGTGAATCTCAAAACGGCTTCTTGTCGAGGCCCCTCGCAAAAAATACCAACGTCACACGTGTTTGTATACGGGATGTCAAAGAACATATAGGGTCTATTTAGAACGCCGCAATATTATCTCCGCAAAGAGGAATTATAAAGAATCCTTATTTTTCAAGAAGCAATCGTCCTTCCTCGTCCGATAATTGTGTCTACATAATAATAATAATGAGAGAGCGCGCCTGGGATGATGGATTTCAAAAGAAAACGAAAAGAGGAGAAGGAAAAAGGCATGTCGAGTCCCTCAAGCTAGAGACTATCAAGAGACTGCGTCGCGCTTCGCGACAGCCGCGATAAGAAACGTCGTGCGGTGGAAAAGCCGGGACCTCAAAAGGACGGAGACAACGGCGTGTTTTATCTCGCAGACGCATTGTCGGCCGGCATGCGTACGCCACTCACGCATGTGCACCGTACACGCGCGCACACGCGAATAATGCACCCGCTCCGGAATCAATGGCGTCCGGGAATGAAATACGACGCGTAGACGAGCAAAATAGCTTTCGCTCTTTCTGTTAACCCTATCGCGCGAGCCACGGAGACGCATCCGGGACGTGTAATAAAGTCGATAATAATACCGAGCCGCGGATATTTAGTGCTAGGTTGTAAATCTCGGGGCAAATCGATGCCGTCACCACCGTCGTCGCCGCCGTCTGAATGCATTACTGCTGACAGCGAGCTGCATGTGCGATCAATGTCGGAATACATATCAATTTTGTTTATATAACTCAAGCACATTCCGCTTATTTACAAAATATACGTTAAATATATGAAAATTCATAGTTTTGATAAAAATGTATAACGATTGGGATATCTAATAAATTGCTAATCTACTAATTTACGTTGACTATCATGTTAGTCATGCGTGACTGGTGCTATTGAATTTAAAACGCTTATAAAAAGTAAATATCGCCTAATATAAAATTTTAAGTATGTGTGTGTGCGCGCGCGCATACACGTGTGTGAGACATAAATAGCTAAATAATAATGTAAAAATATACAACTTATGTTATAATTTATGTTATAAAGATAAAGTCTTATTTAATTACACTTATTAATTTGATCAAATATTACATAATATTTTCATTATATTTATAATAATGAAAATTTTACTATGACACAATAAGTTATACAAAAATTGGACGGATAATATCATTAATGTTAACTCATAAATTTTTAGAATTTCGCAATGAACCTTAATCAAGCGATTTACAATCCTAAATTGATTTTTAGCGACACGAATTCTCTAATTAAGTGTTTTGTCTCTTTTTGGAAATCATGGTGTACAACAGAAGAAAAAAGCTTTATTTATAATTAGCTATTCGCCAAATAACGTTGGTAAAACCGGCCGTGGAAAGTGCATTAAAAACTAGCCTCGAACCGGTATATGCTGCGTTTCGAACAAAAGTCAACGCAACTTGCTGGGTATTTTGATGAATGGCAGATTAAATTATGCAAACCGCGCGAGGAAACTCCGCTATCAGCGGCATTATCTGTCGCTGATGTGTACGTGTCCGCGGAATTCGTGTCAAAGGCGCAGCGCGTTTAAAAGCAACCGATATATTTGTTCCATTAGCAATGCCATTCGGCATTAAATACACTGGATTTCCATGCATTATGCAAACGACGGTCGTACCATAAACAAATATTATATATCGATCCATTAAAACAATTTATTGTCGAGCACGTTGTTTCGATTGACCGCGCGTTTAACAAAACGTTCCCCGTCTGTTTTAAACGAGTTCCCGTTTGATTATGAACGGAGCAGTAATCATCGCTTTTAGATAAGCTCAGAGGTAGTATCGTTGGTCAGCGCTTCAATTCTGTTGAGAGTCATCGATCATCGTTACCAGCAGAAAAGCCAATTTATACATTCGTATTCTCGTTAACTAGATCCATGACCTCGTGGGAAATAACTTGCAATTCCTAATTTGCGAATTATTTTTCACAAGATCAAATTATAGTCTTGTTACAACTTAGCAAATACGTTTTCGATCTTTAAACTCAAATAGACATTTTGATAAAAAAAACAATGTATTTTCCAGAAAATACAGCTGTTTCCTTGAAAATTTGAATTATATCATAAAAATATGTTTGACGAAAGATCGATCAAATTTCTTTCATTAAATGCTGACAAATAAAATAAATGGATCATATTACAAATCGTACTGTTTTTCTCGAAAATATTTTTTGTCCTGGCCATTTGATTTAATTTCAAGTCTTTTGCATACAAAAAAGTATTAGATGAAAACAAAATATAAAATAAGATAAATAAGATTCGATTTAGAATTAAAAGATTATAGTTCCTTTTTTATAGTTCTCAAT
>JANQDE010000038.1:762374-786303 GCA_037157785.1 Cephalotes varians | reverse complement strand
ATTCGCAAGTTAAGTTAAACAGGGATTCTGACTTTGATTGCTCATAACTCCGTTAAAAATCATCGTACCGTAATTTGTGAAACAGATTCTGAAAACTGAAACTTTGCTCTATCAAATGGTGTCATACTAATTTTGTAAAATATAGAAATGTTTAAAATATAGAAATATTAGAGCTAAAAATCGGCAATTACTTTTCGGGCAACCCAATATTATAGATATATCATATATTCAATGAATGTTATTTTGATTTAATCGACCTGAATACTATACGATGCCTACAGAATTCACTTAAGCTTAAGAGAAGATCAACTATTCACAAGCAGCTGCTCATTATTCCATCTGTTTAGGATGTGTGCGTTCGACGCAAGAGAAGTCTAATGCTACCTTTCAATCAGGCTCATACAGTATAATTATAATAGCGCACATATGATAAATGATATGATAATAGCAAAAATTAATAGCAGTTGCTAGAAAGCAAATGGCCGCGAAGAACTTTAGATCAAGATGCGCTTTTACTGCATTAAGTTTTAATAACAGATTTCCCATTCAACTTGAAATCTTCCACAAAAGTATCAAAGTGAAATTTATGTGAAATTCATGCAAATTTAGTCTAAAAATAAATGTTTCTTTGCGAGCTAAGTCACAGCAGAACAAATAGATATAATAAAAAACATATTTTTGAATTTATCTTAACTAGATCTTTTACAAAATTACTTTTATAAAATTATTTTAATTTTGCGAGAGAAACAAAATTATCCAAATCCCGAAATAAGTACCTAAAAAACTCTTTCAAATTCATAGCGTAATTCTCATTACTTGTTCAAACTAAACACGGGTGATTTTGTGGCAACTAAAATATTACGTGTACACTTTGCGAATACGTAGGGTAGTTTTAGTTCGGATAAATCGGACCTTCATTAAATTACAGCGCACGACGCGTTTTGCTCGCCGCTACGCGAATTTCATAGTTCGACGTCGTTTAATAACGAACCACTAATTCCGTCGCCGCTGTCGTCGGGGTACGCCGTCGGGGTACGTCGTTGGCGTCGTTAGGGGATGAGATAGTATTCGAGGGCGCGCAGTTCACGAACATCTCCTCGCTCGCCGAGGGATGCGTTCCTTTGCCGGGGCGTTTTCCGGAGCCAGGACGACACGCATTAGCATTTCCGTTACCGTTACCTTCCTCGTGGGTACCGTCCACGGAAATTTCCGTCCTGGAGCCGGCAATGGAGCCGCGAATATATATATATATATATATATATATATATATATATATATATATATATGTGTGTATATCGCACGAGCTTGCAGCGTCCGCAATGTAGAAACATCGGACGCTCGACGTCGACCAATGCACTTTAATGTTCATCACCAAGAGATGGATGTTAACTTAAAAAAGTTACGAAACCACTCCGAGTATGGTAGAGAGTTTTTCACTACAATATAAATTCCGCGTGCAAGCAATTTTGACACAATTTTATTATACATTTATATATTTAATTCAATTTAATTAATTCAAATTCAAATTAATTTAAATTCATAATTTTAATTTAATCGACTGAAGGTCGATTCGACGAAACAAGAATACATAATATAATGGAATGTGACACGCTAACGTAAATAATGTATCTTTAAATCTCTTATGAAATCCAGCAAGGTTCGATCCTCCAAACCAGGAAGCAAGCGGGACTTAGAAGTCCGATGTTTCCTAACGGTTCCTGGCCGTCCTATCTAACATACATACGGAATCAGCGAATTATTATTAAATACCGTCAAAATACTGAATTTATTTCGACGCGGTGTCTTATTGATGTGAGGGACGAAGTCCGCGCGTAGGGTCCGTGAGTTGGCGCCGCGGGAGGCGGCCCGGGTCCTCATCCGGCGCTACAAGGACCATAAATTTCATCGGGTCCAATATCATACCTGTAACTCGTTAAGCGTTTAACCTCGTCCAGGCATGGCCTATCGCCGCGATATTATTTTGATATTGTCCGCCAGATATCAATCAGGCCATTGTTGCCGCCGCGAGCCGATCGATCGATCGCGCACGGCCGCTCGATTCGCGCGCGCCGAACGTTGCACGCGCGGCATTGTTTTATTTCCGAACGTATTACTCGAATAAAAATAACGGATTACGCAGTGTCGAGTAACGGGTTAGTGCAAAAAAAATTCTCGAAATCCTATTCGGGGCCGGCGAGATATATCCCGCGCTGAATTCGGCTTGCATTCCATCGCCACCCGTCGAATCGAGATACCGAGCTTTGAGTATTTCACGGCTGATTGATAGCAGAATTTCTATTACGTCCGTCGAAATATGACGTGATAAAAAGCAAAATGAAATTGCGGCATTATGTATTGTATATCGCGTTGGAGTATTCAACTGAGCTTTCTTCCAAAAGGTACCACACGCATTCATTTTTATGGAAACAGAAAAGATGTATGTGGTAGCGTTCACTTGCGTAGGTGTGTGAGAATTTGTTGAAACAAATTCGAGTAACGCATGGCATCAAATGCCGTTTCCAGACAAAATGTGTACTTGACATCAAAAGGCACCAAATCACATTTTATACCCTTTGAATCTAAAAGGGAAAAAAATCATGTTTATCTTATTTAATAGCATTTTTGTGATTCAGTTTGTTTTGGAATAAATATTCACATGTAGTATTTTAATAAACAATAACATTCTAATATGATAAAAAATTCTAATATAAATATATTTTAAGATCTTTCGATAATAAATATTTAGTTTTAGCACAAAAATTTATTTAGTAAAGTAACGACGTAATCATTAAACTAATTATTGGAAATTTATGTAAATGGCTGAAGATATTGAATATGTGAAGGGCGAAAGGCTGGAAGTGTTCGGCAGAAACGAGAAATGTGCCCCTTGATGTTTCTGAATAATCGAAAACGCTGAGTGCACGTTCGTGTTACATTCGGACAACTTGTATATGTATATGATATGGATACTTAAATTGAGCAGTTTGAAAATGATCACTTTTGAGAAATATCTAGCCTTATATCTCATGTATTAATAAGCAAATTCTTTAATCATTTATGTATATCTTTATATTTACGTTATTTTTATCAGCTACTTTTGATGATTATTACTCATTAAATTATCACTTTATTTTTAAATTTTTATTTTTAAATTTTTTTAACGCACAATCCATGCCTATATAATTTTATGCATACAGCTTTTCATTTTTTTCTTTTGCTATTTTTCTCACTGTTCTTCTTACTATTAGAATATAAATAAAACATTATTGTGCAATGAAAAATAAGTGTGTACAACGAAAATTGAAGAGAAATTTGCAAATAGAGAATAAATCGAGAATAAATAAATAAATATGTGAGTTTTACATACACGTAAACAATTTGCAAATTTGCAAAGTAAAAATTTTATTTTACAATATATAATAATTTTGATTATCATTCATTATTAGATTCTGTAACAATTGTCGTACATTATGTATTTTGTATTTTGTCTTCTTTAAGCACGTTCAATAATATATAACTCTCATCATTACACTCTTTTTTTAATATTCTCATTATTACTCATACCCAATAAAGCATACTCAATGAAGCATAAATATGCAATAAGAACAAAAAAGGTATTTGCGTATAATATCGAGGATATGTCATTTGYGTATTGATATAAGTTAAACATTTTCGTATTAATATAAATATATAATGACTGTTTATACGATGTGACCTCAATGCGGACCATTAACGCCRTCGAATTGATAAAGCGCCGATGAAATATAAAGTCCCGATCGGTATCGATATGCAGATGYACTCGATGCAACAGGCATCAGGTGGAAAAAGRAGAAGAGACGTGCGCATAGTTTGCTTTGCATACTTATGAATTATGAAGACGAGGCCGACATATAGTCGTCTAGTAGAACTCTATAGTCATTTTAATCCRGCTTTGTGTCACTCGTTGCAACGACATATCGAAAACATTCATGAGTCACACCGTTGCATTCCGTTCATCGATATATTCGTACGTCATGGCGTCGGCAACAATTCCAGTATAGGATGTCCAGCTAATCCTTTTCAATTTTAATGTAGATAAAACACCTTCCTACATTAGCATAATTCACGATTGAATTGGTTGATAATCCAAAAATGCAAAATTACACGGTTCAGATGATCACAAAGAGAAGTTCTCATTATTTATTATTTTCTGTTTCACTTTAATGCATAAAAATTTCCGATTTCTGTGATCATAGAAATATAATTTCCAATAAATACGAAAAGAAAGTTAAAATTTCAATTTTTTAATATCATTTGTAGGTCTTCAAATTTTACATAAGTTTCTAAAAAATAATAATTTTAGAATTAATTCAATATTCATCAATTCATCAATTCGTTTCTATTGTTAATTATAGAATTAACATTAACATTAATTTCTAATTTAAATTTTTTAATATTGGTCAATTGACATACGTTCTTCTATAATATTTAATCATGTGCCTGACAAGATTATTGACAATAAAAATCTCAAATCAGTCAAAAGTTTATACGAAAAATATATCGAACAAATACAAATTAAATAATACAATCTGCAACGTTTTTTTATATTCTCGATTGCTCTTTTAAGCGCAGAAAAAAGTAAAGACAATCTCTCAAAAAGAGCCCTCGAATGTCCTGGCTGAATGTTATGTTTAGTTCGAAGCGGTGCGTTCACTCTTGGCAATTTTTCTCTCTTCCCTTCTCCGTGGCATCTATTTTTTTTCTTTCTCTGTCAATGACCCGTGCGGGTCAGCATGCCGCTCTTTCTTTTCTTCAGGGTGTCCCGCGTTCCTCCGGCATCCTCGTCCTCCGCCTCTTCCTCATCCGGGGCGAATCGCGGTACGTGAAAGACGCACGCTGCGAGCGTGTGGCCGACCGTAGAATAATAATAACTCGCCGATAATGACCGGACGGACGGAGTCGCCGCGCGCTGCACCGCTCGGCTCGGCCGGTGCAACATGCGACACGACCGTGCAGATGCAATCTGCGCCCCTTTCTGTTCCCTCCCCCCTCCTCTTGGTCGGCCGGTTCGTGTGCTCTTTCTCGGGGCGCAGAACCGGCGCTATCGGAGAAAAATCGGCGCGTATGACGAATGAAGTTCGCCCGCACATACGGTGATGCAATCGGCGGTGATGTATATGGGCTTGCTGATGGCGCTGATACTATGGCGACCGTGTCGATGTGAAATAAACTTCAAGATAAGCATTGAAATCTGAATTTCAGAGCGTCCTCCCTGCATGTCGGTACGCCGTCATAAATTCAGATCATTCGAAGCAGCAGTGGGCGTCTGCACGTAAACAACTTCATTTTTTTCATATTGGTTCCGAGGGCTACCGTATATCCGAGGGCTATCTTAATAGTCTGCGTTCTGATTATTATAAATAGATAAATTAAGATTTTTAATGTAATGTAGATAATCTATATACATATATGTTTTATATATATATATATATATATATATATATATATATATATATATATATATATATATATATATAAATTATCATTATTAAATTACATCAACGATGCGCAACCTGCGATCCGCCTGAACTTTTTCCGTCGCGCTGGTTCAAAATATATATTATATTTTGTATTTTATGCAAAAAAAAGGAAATCTTTATTGCACCCCTTAAGTTTTATTTATTGAAATGATCCTGAAAATGATCCTTAAAAAGATTGCAATCATTGATCTACATTTTATGTGTATATTAATGTGTAATATAAAATATGTATATATAGATTGTCTACATAGAGATTACATATAAAACATTAATTTATCCATTTAGTAATCAGAACGCAGATTATCAAAAAATACGGTAGTGTTCAGAATCAATAATATGAAAAAGAAAAAGATATAGTTTATATATATATATTGTATATATGTATCAAATTATCTATGTAAATTATTCATAAAACACTAATTTATCTGTTTATAGATATGTAGTCTATATTCCTATAAACCATTATAACAATTGTGCTATTTTCGAAATAAAAAGGTTTTGATTCTTTCGATTGACATATACGCTTTAATTTACAATACGTTAAGAATGTATGATTCTGGAGTATTATATCAAAATTGTGAAAGAAGATCAATTACTGTCTAGAAAAATATGCAAATTAAATTAAAAATCAAACCAAAATAAACTTTTACACGGCAACGACTATTTGCCCTATTGCTATGAATTTATAATGAAAAATTATTTATATCAGAAAAAGAGATCCTTAATCATCTCTTTTCTTTTTTTTTTGGAAGCGAGAGTTTACGTGTTATACATATCGCTATAAATTTTTGCAAAATAAGAGCCTCACGTAACTTATCCGATGCATGGAATGGACAATCGATCATGCACGACGCATTTCTCTCGTCGTGTCACTTTCCACGGCTCAACATTGAAATATTAATCTTCCTACGCTTCCTTTCTTGCTTTCCCTTTGTACTCCCACTTCTGATAACAAGAACACGAGACATTTTTTTCGTTGAACGCGGGCATTTGCATCGTGGGACAGTTTCACGATAACAGCAATAAACTGCGGTGGCCGCATAGATCGATGCATGATCATACGTTAGCATTATCCATGAGTGTAGGCACACATGGCTATCTGTACCATGCGTGTACTTAGGCTCCTTTAATTTTTAATGATCGTGGATGACGGACTGTATCGTCTGGGAGAACGTGTTTGCACCGCGAATAATAGCGGCCTTTGACTCGGCCGGCCACCCACGCGCCCTAATGACAGTTCCATTATCGAAACGACAGTTTGCTTCTTTGTCCGTAAACTTGCGAGCAATCGTTGCAGAACATACGTCATGCTGTCTATCGACATTCAGACAATTGCCTCTATTAGACAGCGAACACTCGCGAAATCAATTCTTTCGAGGAATGTCTCCCCCCTGAAGATTTGCATAAGTTCTCAGTACAATAGTGCAATAGTTCTTGATTTATATATTAACAATATATAGAAAATATAAAATTTATCGAGTAATTGCATTAAAAAATAAGATAATATGAATAATCTTTTGCTAAAAGAAAAATGAAGAGAGAAAAAAACCGAAATCAGTTTTCTTACGAAAATTAGAAGAAGCTTGAAAACATATTTATTATTATATATACCAAATTTTTACCAAAAAAATTACATATATTATTTTGTTTCTCTAAGAATTTAATTAATACTATAAGTTTTATTTTCCTATCATTATTGTTTTTTTTAATTATGTTTAATTGACGTTGCAAAATAAAAAACACGAATTATTGATTACTTTCACAAAATATTTCCATAATCTTCTTAATCTAAACATTGCATGTGGAAATATAACTAAAAACATAGTAAAAATATTTTTCTACTTAAAAATAATTTTTTCTTAAATACAGATAGACAGTAAGAAATCTGTATCATATTATAAAATGATCGAAAATTAAAATTCAATATATATATTTGATAGAGAAAAATCGCGCTTCAAATTACTTGGATTTAAAAATGACGATTAGGAGATCATCTAGGCAAATTAAGATTTCATTAAGGTACATTTATCATATTACTATCCACGACATGGCGAGGTGACGCGACGCACGGCATCGAGTGTCAGGTACATCGCGCATGCAACATCATTGGTCTTGCAAACAACGGTTTCACGACAGGGCCAATTAGCTAACGACGAAAGTTTCGAGACATCCTCGGAAAGCTAATCAAGATACCGTAGATACCGTAATCACCGATGATACTGCTGTAAAACGTCGTCGAGACAGCGCCGGTCGTGGTCGCATCAAGTAGCAAAACCGAAAAGAAAGTGATAAATTATAGTCCCGAATTAGCGATCTTAACTGTAAAACGATATGCAGATTCCATCATTTCTGTAGCATGGTTCGAATGGCAACGAATCGTATCATGGAATTATTTTGTGCCCTCGATGATTTCGAAAATATATATAATAATTATCATACTTACGTTTATGTTCATATTATAATATCCTGTTTGAATTATGAATAATTTGTCTCCCATTTTTGTCCCTTTAAGAATGATAAATTATAATAAAGACAGCTTTTCAAGATTGTAATATCACGGATATACATACAGAAAGAACAGTTTTGTTAAAGTATCTAAAAATTTAGCTAGATCTAAAAATAATTTTTGTTTAGGTCATCAATAATTAACAGTAATCAAATAATTATGTAGGATATTCAAACTGGTTGCTAAAACGTTAAAACTTTTGGAATTAATTTTTGCATCATCACTTAAGCGTTCTACATAATTATTTCGATGGTTTAACAAAATTATTTTCAGATCTGTATCTAGTTAAATTTTTAGACACTTCAGCAAAACTGTTCTTTCTGTGCATATATATTTGACAATAGATAAAAATCCATATACAGCGTATTCAGATAAAATCGACATCCTTTGCAATTTTTTTTCACAATTTTTTAATTGATATGTCTCGGACCATTCAAATCAAAATAATTTTTCGTCGTAAATCAGAGCGCCGGACTATTAATTTCAGCCGTCTTTTCGCAGCGACAACTCGAGTTTTTTAACTGCACCTCTCGGAAATTATGAACGGCGATTGCACATGCGATGCTATCGATTTTTAATACGCGAGAACGCGAGGGAGCGACATTGGCGGATCGCAGGATGACCCGGGGACGAATCTCGGTAGCGAAATTTTTTTATCGTATCCACGCGGGATGGCAGGTAAATTGATTTGTGATTGAATCACGATACCGACCCCGGCTCAAAGTCGAGGTTTTATGGGCGATTGTTGGCCGTGAGATTCCGGACGGCATGCTTCTCGTGTAGTCCGAGCTTTTTTCGGCGTGCGACCGAAGCTCTGTCGGGACGATAGTGTCGGGACGTCATCATCCGTCATGTGAAACATGCGACAAATGCCACGCGCGTGAGGAAGAATTGATTTTGCAAACTAATTTTGATAACGATGAGAATAGACGAAGCCTAAATCACACGACTGTTTAGCCATAAATTGAGAAACGTAGGTGGAAAATGAAATTCATTAAGGATTTTTTTGTCAGTTGATATATTTTAATGAATTTATATAAATTGATTCTTTCTTTTTAGTCACTAGTTGCTTAATGTTGTTGAAGAAATAGAAAAAGAATTCCTAATTTTAAAAGAAACTTTGCATTTAAATTAATAGCGATTTCGGTTGAATGCGCGCACTAGTACGCAGTGGTGCACATTAAAGTTGTACATTAATCTAATCTGTATAAAAAAATGAAATATCTCGAATAAAATGCGCAATACATATTTTATCAAACAACACGAGTGTACTGAAGATATTTCGCGGTTTAATCCTTTTCTATATTTATATTAAACACATATCTTTATATCGATTTGTGTACAACTTTAATGTGCACACTGAGTGTGTCCAATCAAATTCACTATAAATTTTAATTTAATTTAGATTTAGAATTAAATTCTGTAATGTTTTGAAAATGTGTTAGGGACAATCATTTTTTGGCATATTTTTATGTTTATACCAAAATGTTTATTTATCATGCATTTAATATATGTCGTCGTATTAATAAAAATAAATGTCGCGCGTATCTTTTTTGAGCGAAGTTGACGTACGGTTAACGTTCGCTTTAATTAATGATCTTACTGCGGATAATTTACAAATTTATTTATTGTAACGCGTGGATATTTTACATGTGGAGATGTAAAACCATTGTTCATCACTAACACGGTTGAAATCCATACAGCGTGCCTGTTTCTTTCATGGAAAATGAGAAAAAAGTGGATACATCGGACGTGTCGTGTTTCGATAACGCGCTCGCGATTTCTTCGACACATGATCTTGTGCACACAACTGGATTATATAAATCTGTAAATCGATCTTTCTGTGCATCAAGTGATCGATATTGCGAATATTGAGAATCACCGATGATACATTCCCTTATGAAAAGAATATTTTTTTGTCGGCAAATCATTATACTTTCATCGGATAAGATTTTTCTGGTGACATATTTATTTAATATTTGTAATGTTTATACACCATATGTGTATATTTTTTACAGTTGCAGCCTTGGTATGAATATTTATTTATTTGTAATGTGTGCTTATAATTCTTCATTTTGTTATTTATTATAAGTCGCATTATGCGATAGATACTAATAAAATTAATAATTGATGGACAAATGTAATTAATAGCTTAGAAAGATCTGACATTGAATAGTGAAAGTGCTGTTAACTTACACATAGATATTCGTATTCTCTGTAGAAACTTTTCAGTTTTTTAATTAGTTAATATATATAACCTAGAAAGAATTATATAATTATATTAATTCAAATTTAATTATAAATAATGTTTCATATCTGGATTGCATAGTTCCAAATTTTTGGAATTAAAAAATTATTAACTTGAAATTAATAACATTTAATTTAAAAAATAGATCTGCTGCATCGCTGCGTTATTTAACAAATAATATTACTACCTATATAATATATCATTTATAAATAAACAGTAATTTTTTTAAGAGAGGTTTGTCTAAGATTTGATGACAATTCACTCAGCCATTTTTGTTTGACAAAGTAAAAACAAAAAATAGATATTATCTTTACATTTAAATGAATGCATTTCGCGCGTTTGTCATCATTAACTTTGCCTCATCAACAACTCAATCGTGATGCTTTCGCCATCCTCGAATCGGTACTCTGTAAATCCAGTCGTGAGCCCGACTTCTTTCTCGCGTTGAAGGAAAAAGAAGTGCGTCGTACGTGTCATGTATTGGCAACTCACCGGCCTGAATCCTCAACGCGCACATGTACGTAAACGGATGAACCGTCCACAAGGTGCCACGCGTCTGCTTTTTCTGGCGAATATCGAATTGCCTTCACACACAACTGCCTACTCTACTTCGAATATAGAGACATTAATTTGTAGAATTTTGAAGAAAATTGGATTGAATAGAAAAAAGAAATAGTTTTAAAACATCTCTTCTATTATCGCAATCGAAACAACTTTTTTCTAGCAGCAAAAAAGAAAAAAAGAAAAAAGAGAAAGAAATATATTATATCTATCAACTTAATAATTATATTTTGGAATAAAAATTGATTATTTAAAACAACCGTGATTTTCTAAATTAAATAATAAAAAGTTCTTATATTAAAAAGTCCTTTAAAGTTTAAAAAACAAAAGAATTAGATTTTTCTAATTTTGTAATAATAATATCGATTGCAATAAATTATAGTAAATTATAAATTTGCTTAAAACTAAATGCCAAAGTAAACTGCGTTATCTTTGCAAAGTAGTCTTCATATTTCAAAATCATTTTATGTAGATATAATGACTTAAAACGAATAAAGGCCTATATTTTATAATAAATTTTTCACAATCAAATTAAACCTTTGAGTGCCAAAATAGCTGCGAGCAACGCGCGAAATCGATTACAATTACCAATCTCGTTAAAAGGGACGTGTAAAATGTCCGCTCGAAAATTTCATAGTTACAGAGTGTTCAAAATTTGTTTAAGCCGCAAAAAAACAAAATGGCTCTTAATGTCATATCGACATACACTTCTAGGTACAAAAAAAGCACACTTGGCGCTTTTATAAATGCTATTTGCGTTTGTCGAGCATAAACAATAAATAAAGGAATAAACAAACATTTGCATCCCGTAGATTTTTTTAATGATTGTTTGCTCGCTAACGACGGCGAATGAAAATACGTGACGTTCGAAAAAATTAGAGAAGGACACGAGAACAATCGCAGAAATGCGACGCTGTGTTGCATCGCGATGTCGCTGAAATGCGACGTATCTGAAATATTTTTTTCCCCCGTATCTACTGCGGGGATATATCGAAAATGAAGGACTCATCAAAAAGCAATTTTCGGCCGCCTCCGCATTGCGGGTGCGAAGCCAACGTGCTATCCCGGTATTTCGACATGCATTTCGTTTTCGCGGAAATCGAAAGCAATGCAATTGCCCGCCATTACTCATCCCCTTTTTCACCCAGTCTCGAAAATGCATTTTTCTTTATATGTATATGTATACGCTTGTGTATATGTAAGTATATATGTATGTATGTGTACACACACACACACACACAGATACACACGCGCGCGCGCACACCTGTATATCAATTCGGTTATCGCACAATTCAATTTCGTACGAGTAGCAAGAAGGTCGCGTGATACGCTACTAAAATAATTAGGAGGATTTCACGTTATTTTTTGCAATTTCTTGTTGTCTTCTCACCTATTTCTTTCGCTTTTTTATGCAAGCTTATAAACACTCCGCTGCATTATAACTTTTTATTCTTATATTTTAAAACTATCTATTTATATCCATGTCTCCGTGAAATGTTTTGGAAAAATATAAAAAGCTTTATTATGAGTTTACGGAAGAAAAGTAAACTTATTGAAGTGGATTTTAATAAGATAAAGATAAATAAAGGTTGAATTAAATTCAATTACCCAAACTAATAATATTTCTCAATAATTAGATTATCGTATTTCTTAATTAAAATTGATTCATGAATTACTAGAAAATGCCAAATGCCAAGATGAATAGTTGAAAGTAATATATTTCCTTCCTTGTTCCTTTCTCATAATGAATAGTTTTTGTATACGCCCAGCCATTCCGATTGCATTCATTGAACAGGTGACCACGTTATTATCGACTACAAGCTGTGTAACTGTAACTACTCTGTTAGCAGAAGCGTAACTAACTCGTTACGACGACCGATAGACCGCTAGATTAAGTACACTGCTGACACAGTTGTTGCACACTTGTTGTTTGTTAACTGAAGTGCACGTAGACGCTAACAACGTGGACTACCATAAACATGCTTTGTTGCCCTCATAGAGAATGATCACATTTGCGATTTAATTTAAAATTTGCACAATGTGCATGCAATGACCAATTTGATTCAAATCCAACGTGTGAATTCTGCTGATTCATTACGCACAATAATGAAATTAGGACAATTGTGTCGATGTTAATGGAAATAGAAATAGTGATTGAAATTGAAGTTTCTAAAAAATTTTAACACATCAAAATAATTTAATTTTCCTAAAGAAACTCTTGATGTAACATTATTTATTTAATTTTAAATATAAAAAGAAAATAAAATGCATAATACATAGGATATGTGTCTATATTATTCATCATCTAATATCAGAACTAGAACAGATATTTTATTGGACAAAATCGAAACTTAGATTACATGACTGAAATAAAATTCCGAAAAAACATTACATTTATAAGATAAAAGAAGATTCTAATCTCTGAGAAAAATGTTTTGATTAAATCAACGAGAAATACAGGATGCATTCTAATTATAGTATACCAATAAAATTTCTGATTATTGATTGAATTTCTAGTTATCTTGATTAGAATGTTTCATAAGTTTAATTATAAGTATCTGATTTGTACCTTTCTAGATTCTCTAAATCTATCAGATTTTCAATTTATGCAATCTTTTTTTCCAATAAATAATATTCTCAACTACATTTTCAGTTACTTTAATCAATATTTTCCACATCCCGCAAACTATTTCGCTTTTCATCAGCGATGTTTATCAGTTTTGAAAGCGCCTTTGACGATAGTTTAATTAACAGATTACTAGCCAGTTATAATCTGTTCAGGTTTCTTATCGGCTATCCTTGTGCAATGACGAGGAGTGCATCTTCGATAAGAACAGTGAACAAATAAAACAGTGATGTCACGGAACAAGGAGAAACGAATTCGTTCTCTTTGAATTTTTAATGTCCTAATCAGAAAAACGCGCCTGGAAATGTTGTGCATTAAAACAAGATCGCAGAGAAACTGGCACAAGTATGCGGCGCAATGGTGTTGCATTTTTGCTTTTTTCTTCTTCGGCCGATATTGTCACTTCCGCAAATTGTCTTATCATGTTTATCTGATTTGTTTTAATAAGACTCGGTCGTTTTGGTTTCTTAAACATGAATTTAAATAACTTCTAGATAAGAATCTAGATCTCTATCTAGATATCGCAGGAAAATATCTAGTTGTTTCTGGTGATTAAAAAAAAGGATTCGAAAAGATCGGTTATTAAATAATATCGATGCTACTTGTCTATTTTAAAAAGATTTAATTAATTATTTGTTATCTCTCTTATCATTTAAATAAACATTTCTACAAGTACACATGTGGATATTTTTTATAGTTATCTGAAATATCAGAAAATTCTTTACTTAAATTCCGGAATATTCTGGAGAAATTTAAATTATTCCCTACAGCAGTTTGTCTTTAACATTTGTAATAATTGACACGTCTTATTAGAAATCAAATCAAAATCCTATATCCACGTTAATCTTTATGTCTAGAAAAAGTTCCTATGCAAGCTCTATCGCCGATAATAAAATCGCGAAAGTAACAGCGATCGATCAGATCGCTGCGATAAACGCTTAGGATCGGCGGGACGACTTCTCCCTGATCGACGATGATGTACAGCGCAAAAAGTAGCGAAGGCAAGGGAGAACAGCCGCGGTTTACATACGACGGCCGGCGTGGCATATCGAGATATCGAAGCCCAAGCTCCGCCCGTTCCGCAGGAACCCAGGGTCCACCAATGAAGATCTGAACCCACCAGCCAGCACGCGACCAGTTGGGCTAAGGGCAAACGTAAAACTCACCGATCGGCAAGATAACTGGTGTTTAACACGCGAGCCGAACCGCCATTAAGCCCGGCCCACCGTGCGATTTCCGCGCGCTCGCTCCACCGTCTCGCGGCGATTGATTTACGGCTCGCACCGGCTCTTCTTCCCGCGGAAAGAGAAGAAGAGCAAGAAGAAGAAGAGAAAGAAAAAGAAAAAGAGAAAGGGACGAGGACACACGCATACGCGTGCGTGGCATCCGCTCTCGGGTAAGAAAGGTGCTGTCGCGCTATTCGTGCAACGCCAGAGTTCGTTGCACCGAACTGCAGTCCAGGTGAAACCCCGGACAGCCCCGCACATTCGCCGAATATTCAATTCCTGGAGAGTACTTGCACTTACAGGAGTTCTCATAAGTAGAACTTCAAAAATTCTGACAGTCCATCACGGCGTGTTTTGTTTTAATATATTCCCGTGGGAATATTATTACGCTCGAGTCGTTTTCAGCCACGTGCCCATTCACTGTAAGTACATGTCAATTGTTATCATCAATGATCACTGCGATCATTTGCGGGTATATCCAGCGAGTGCCCATTGTTCCAACATTAGCCCCCTTGGTCATCTATATATCAACAGTGTCTACACGGATATGTTCAATGACCGTTATTATATCCCTTTAGTAACTCCGGGACCGAGAGCGTGTCTTCGACCACTTATCCAACTGGAAAAACGACTCTTCAATCATTCAAATTATTAAATATAACTTTCAATGCTTATTATGTCAAAATAAATAACAAATCAAAAATTAAAGATTAGAAAAAAATAAGATGTAAAAAAATAACAATTCTTTTTAACTTGCTTTTTTAAAGAATTTTTTTTTAAACTTGCTATTATTACTATCAATTGAGCGAGATAGATCACAAAAAATAGTCAAGTAAAAAATTGAATAATTTATCATACGGATAATTAATCATACAATTAATCATCGTGTTACAAAAGTTTTCGAAAAAAATAAAAAACAGCTAAGAAAACGCTTTGTGTATTTTAACACTGATTTTGCTTTTGTCTCAAAAACGTTATCGCGACTCGACAGCTCTTTGCGAAAAGTTCGTCGTCTCGTTTCGCAGAAACGCGACGAGTAAGTGTTAGCCGCGTATCTACAAAGCGATGGTTAAAATTCAGTCGCGGCCCGAAACCGCCCCCTCATAAAGGAAGCGTCGGTTCATAAATTGCCCCCTTGCCCTGCACGTCCACCTCCCTCCTTACCACCTCGCCTGCGACGCAACGATCTCAATTTTGAGGGTGCCAGCAGGAAACTACCACCCTCGACAAAACTTGGTGAATTCATTATAGGACGAACAAAGGCAACACCGAGGAGCCTCAGGCGACGTGCTCGTGCGCCACGGTAGGACGATGTGGCGTAGGGCCCCGATGTGGGAAGAGCCAATCGGAACCCTCGTAACACGGAGAACCCCACTCGTGATGCTGCGCCGCTAATAAGTGACAATTGCCTGCCATTAAAAGTGTTGGTCATTGCGAGGCGGGAATGGATGCCGTGCTTTTCCTGAATAATGGAGGTTGTACACAACGGAGAAATGGAACTGATGAGAAAAGCAAAGGGAGAAAATAAATATATACACTCAAAAAGTCGACAAGTTTCCTCAATAAATCTCAGTCGAATAATTTTCATTGTTATACAGAGCGGTCTCCAGATGTTACGTATTCTTTTCTAGGATATATTCTTCTACAAATTTGGAATCGAACATTTGGTCTTATGATGAAAGTATAGAACGTTATAATTTTCTTTTGAATAATAAAACTGCAAATTAAATTAAATGTTTCTTAAAATAAACTGAAACTAAAGCTTTTCAAAATAACTGACTCTCTATTGTCGTTAAAATTAGTTTTGTAATAGAAGAATAATAGAAACATAAGATATGTTGATATATACACGGTTCACAGATTTTTTTTAATTACGTTCTCATTAATTTGAAAAAAATTACAAAATAGTAAAGAATTTTTTATTTAGTTTAACCCGTTCTACGTGAGAAGTGTTCTATTATCAAACACCCGATATATCAGTTATATTGTCTAATTGTCTTTTAACTTATACATTTTTTAGAATTGTTTTTATACTGCGATTTTCGAAATTAATATAAAAGAAGGGAAAAGTATATTGCATATTGTTTCCAAGTTACGGTTATATTAGAGGTTAAATATACAATATGTATTATAAATTCAAGGATCAAAGAAGTCCAGCGTGTCAATAAAGATACTTATATTAAATTCGACGAAACATTCGACGAAGCATTATTTTACGTCAGATTCTTGGTCGGATTTCATTCCATTCCTGATTTGTGGAATTTGATTCTGCGGAAGGTATGCGCACGAAATTGGCATAATCGTGTTTGTTTCGCATTACCTATCTCGCGGGCGAGCAACGCCGGCGCAGGAATGCGGTCCGATTATTCGGAGGAAGCCGAAGGATCTGTCCCAAGATCTTGGCAATGATCGAGACGTCAGAATCACCGATAACGTTGCTCAAAAAACCCATCATGAATTCTTCATGTTATCTCTCGCGCTGAAAAACTCCGCGACGAATCTGAAAACTTTTGGCCAAATCGACAAAAAGTTGACGCGGATATTTAATTACAATTATGTCTGACATGTAATTGTGATTTATAAAAGTAACGATTAAAAATTAATCACATCAAATTTTCCCCAAGAAATTATGGACAATAATTTCGTTAAAAAATTTAATGAAGATAATTAATTAGCAAAGTAATAGATATTGATATAATGATAACGATACCTTGTTTGATGTAACGATAAAGATGTCTTCTTCCACACGGAACTTCCTGTTTACATGTTTCTTTCACGTTCCAATGTATCCGATTACATTGGGAGCTCTTTCGGGACTTCGGTACAATTTTTTTCTATGTAAAATGATAATGGCCGGTGAGCGAGAGCATCGGACATCATCACCCAGAAAAAACCGACTTTTCACGCCTGTAAGACAAGACTCGTCGCGCGCCGACAGGTGTGTAAAATCATTTAAATCGCCGGATCAAATTCAGTCATTTCTCCCTCATGATCGAACCGAAATACATACAAAGACACAAGCAGATGTTACAAGCAGAGAAAGGTGAGAAATGTATTTATACTTTTTTGTATTTCTAAACAAACAAAAAAATAATCAGTCACAAGAGTATATCATTTTGAATTACAAATTGACGAAATAATTTGCATATACATATATTGAATATATGTAGCTTATATAATTCATTATGTAAATGGAATAAAATAATTGTCTCTTTATTTCTTTGTCAAGTAAAAAGAATTCTAGCTTTGTGTATGTGTGCGTGTGTGTATGTGTGTACGCATATTATTTATGAACACATTCATAAAATCACAATAGAGCATACTAATTATAAGACAACCAGGCACACATAAGAGATAATTATTCAATGTCCTTCATCATTGATTTTAATTCCTAATTTTATGATAAATCTTTGTCGAAGGCGATGGCAGGGTATCAAGACTTCTAAGATGTCCAAAGAAGGTATGATGCTAAGAAGTTTGAGAACCGCTTGTTAAAGGAAACAAATCGAGCTTCCTTTCGCCGGCGTTTCTCTCCCCTGTCGAACACGCCTACCGTCTGATCTCGTAATACCGCAGGTTCGATTGGAGATCGGATTTCACGGCGTCAAGCGACCGCGAAGAGGTCTCTCGAAGTAGGCCATCTTTTTTATCGTACATCTCCTCAACGCCCGCCGTAGATCGCAGCTGCGGTCGTCGCGACGACCCATCGGCTGACCTCGCCGACAGGCCATTTCTATTCTTACTTCACTTCTGAGACGGGAAAAAAGTGCGTGGAAGGCTGGTAGAGCTGGACTCACCCTTTTCGTAATGGGTCTTTTTAGCACTTCGTTTATCTTCTGTCTAGACCCTATAGATGCACATTCTACACCATTTCACACACCTTCCTCCTTTTTTCTGCCTCTCTTCGAAAGCTGCCTCCTCTATCTCACCTCAATTGTAGAAAACGTAAGAAAGTAAGTGCTGAAGAGGATAAACTTAATTATTTTGTAAGTGGTTGTACTGTGGAAATCTAATATATGTTCCAATCCCAGAGCTTTTATTTTTTTGTATTTAATCTCATAAAAATATAATATAATTAGTTGGATATAAGTGTTGCACAATAAAAATTATAATAATATTCCAGATTAATTATTTCATCTTCTCTTGTCAAGTAAAGTATTATTTTCAATCAGAAATCTTGAATTTATATGAATTTCTTTCTCGCAATTCGTATTGCGAATATTTATTAACAGTTTATAATTATGTAAAAATATACATTAAGTTTATCATAAGAAATATATACAGAAAAAACGATTTTGCTGAAGTATCTAAAAATTAAGTTAGATATAGATCTAAAAATAATTTTGTTGAACTACCAAAATTATCGTGACACTCAAGCATAATAAGCAATGCTGTAAAAAGTTTTGACATTCCAGCAACCAGAATGTTCTATATAATTATTTTAATGATCTAAACAAAATTATTTTCAGATCTGTATCTAGCTAAATTTTTAAATACTTCAGCAAAATCGTTTTTTCCGTGTATTACCACAAAATTGTCACATCTCTCGGAAAATCCAGCATTAAAAAAATGGAAAATATAGAAGAAATATAACACACAACGCTTTCTCTATACACTCCTATGTTCGCCTAGTCTGTTTAGCGAAATTTATTCTTGCGAGAGAGAAGCAATGCTCGAGAAACGCACGTGACTTGAGATCCCACTGGAAACACCGCTGCAGAAATCCTCGTGGAATCCACACGAGCGAATTTCCTATTTTCGCGATGCCGCCGTTTCTCCACCCGACGTTTACCGTCCGCCAAAGCCACGAGAGAATCGCACACATACTTGCGCAGCTACTTAGACCGGCATTACTGTCTGCGTGCCGGGTTCCATAAGGTTGGCAGATTATTGATGAAGCCGCGGCCGCGCGAAGCACCACGCATATCCTGCTCGCGAGGATACAGTTATGATTGCTGCAAGCAACGGCGGGGCATTATTAACGTGAGAAAACGTGGCTACTTTCTTCCCTCTGCCCTTTCTTCTCTCTCTCCTTCTGGCATCTCGAGTAGCGCAAAGCTCGGTAATGGACATCATTCTACACATGGCACCGCCACTGATAATTCGGGGATTTGATTTGAGATAACGTATTTTGCAAATTCAGAAAGAGAGGAGAGTAAAATTCACCTCATATATTTTACAATCAGCAAGACGATTCTTCAAGCTCTGATGATGGGAAAATTAAATGCGGCGTACATATATGAAATCAAAATTGCTAGCATTCTGTTGCTAAACTCTACACTTAAATTTGATATTAAAACATACTTCTCTTAACTAAATTTATAATTGTCCCGAATATTATGAAGAAAAAAATAAGAAAAATAAAATACACGATATTAGTAAAACTGAAATAAAATAATTTCGACGTTTTTAACGTTTGATGTTTATTCTGTTTTTTAATTTAGGATTTGTGCATGTGGCATCGCTAACGATAATCGAGAATTTGATTCGAAATAACTAAGTACTTAATAAATCAGAAAAAAAAGGATAAAATTTATCACATATATCTCACAATCAGCAAGACGATGATTCTTTAAACTTTGACGATGAGGAAGGATTAAATACGACATATAATACATGACTAGAATTGCTAGCATTCTTGCAAAATGCTGTACACTGTAGATATTAAAACATACTTCTCTTAATTGAATTTATAATTGTCCAGAGAACATTATGATGAAGAATAAGAAAGTTAAAATACGATATTATTAAAACTGAAATAAAACATTGCTTTTTCAATGTTTGACGTCTTATTATGTTTTTTTTTTTTTAATTTTTGATATTTAAGTGTATTTGCATGCGCGTTGAAAAAGTCAATGAATAAATAAATATATCTGTTTTTATTATTCTCTAAAACATGCGCACACACTTTAAAATCTCTTCATTACGTGATTAATAATCGTTAGTTACAAATGGTAGATTGTATTTGAAGCAAATTGCATAGTACACTGGTTACAAATAGGTTCAGTGTTATCATCGATATGCGGTATCATTAATAAGAGTTGCTACAACGAGACTCAATACTATCATATCATTATAAGCTATCGTTAATAACATCCTGTAATCGCCAAATGAATCTGCTGAAAGCAATCTACGATGAAAAACTATGGCAAACGCATTGTATGAGAATGCCTTCTGTGATTTGCGTGGCCAATCGCGTAATAAAATTAATTTCCGGTCAGGTGGTTGACGCGACGCATCCATTTGTTTCCGGTCGCGAACGGGCCGGGTATCAGCGACAACAACGTGGGTCCCATCGATGAACCAGGAGAGGACAGCGGGGCCGCATTCCATCGGGCCGAGATTTATTTGTCGAATGAATGTTGAAGAGGTATTTTTAATGGCCGACAATAGTGGCCTGATAGTGATCTGAGAAACATATTATCGCCGAACGTCGTATATAATCCCGGAGGCATCGACGCGACCAACAAACGGACACACATTTGTCCCCTTTCCTCCCCACCCGTTTTCTCTCACCTCAACAGCGTTTCATCTCTCTCCCTCCACACTAATTTTTTCTTTTTCTCTTTCTCTATCGTTTCTCTTTCTGACTCTCTTTCTCTATCGTTTCTCTTTTTGACTTATCGACTCCGAAGGCGAATTTACACGATCTCATTCTTGATGATTATACAAATTGGATGGGGAATTTTTTATTTAGATAGCATCGAGAATAAATCGTTTGATGTTCTGTCTGATGATGCACTTTTTCTGATTTCGTAATAGATGCAACGCGACTGAGATACTACCCTCATTGGACTGTATATTAATTACAACATCAATTTAAATACTACAGTTTTTTATGTATGTTTTACTACTTATGTTCTAAGTATTGATATTTATGAGACAACTTTATAGTAAATTAATAATTGTAATAAATCGAGCTGACATTCTTGAATTAAAAGTCGTAGGAAATTGTTAAGACATTTTGCGTATTTTACATTCATGCACGTTCCAGGATGAGAAATGATTTATCCGTTTCATTTTACATGATCATTGGAAATCATTTAGATACGAGCAAAGACAAAGTGTAGAACTCTGTCAGTTTCTGTGGAAGCACCATTTCCATGCGTTTTCCTTTCACTTCAAAAAGCTCATTCGAGATGATCATCCAAAGTGAATCGTGTAAATTTGCCTTAAGAGAGAATCTTTCAAGCTCTTCTCGTACCGCGATCTTCACTTGTTCTCACTCATACGATCCACGTTTATTCTATCTGTGTATCCCTTCTCTCTCTCTCTCTCTCTCTCTCTCTCTCTCTCTCTCTTCTTCTTCTTCTTCTTCTTCTTCTTCTTTACACTCATCCTCGCCTTTTTTCTCGTTTCTTTCTTTCCGTTGCCTCGTGAGTAACGACGACACGCGTCGTCAAGTAAAGCCTTTGAAGTCGACTCTTTTGTAAATCGACGTTATTATTATAATTGAATACTTGTTTCCCAGAGGGATATATCCTTTTTGGTTCGCATACTTACGCGGGGGGGGGGTGATCAAATCGGATCTAACGCTGTAGAGCGAAATCGATAGCTGAACCAAATTTCACGGAATTCATGCCTAATTTCCACTTCACGGAATAATCCAAAACTTTGAAAAATCTCATAAATATGATATTTAATATATGGAAATTTTAACATATGAAAATGTTCTAATTATTAATGATCTCTTTTTCAGATCAAATAACGAATTATAAGTGCATGTTTTAAATATTGCAGATTTTTCGTACGTCGACTTTTGCAACTGCAAACCGTACTTGAAAACAAGATTGTTTTTGGAAAAATGTTGTTATTAAAAAATCATTCATTTTGCATTGCAAGGTTGATCCAATTCTAATGAATATCAAAAATCCTGTAATTTTTCTCAAGTTATATATTTATCTGCAATTCTGTCTTGCAACGAAGCACAATGCAATTCACATGCGAATTTTTTTTTTAATTACAATCGAGGCAAATTCGTAAAACGTACGGGATATATTTTTATTCGGTGTCAAGTAGTGCAATTTTCCGAATTCGTGCTTTTGCCGTCTTGAGATCTTTTCGTTTCTCCTGGATTATCGTCTGCGTTCGACGCGCTTAACGACGTCTTCGAACAGGAGAAAGAATTTAAGAGCAAAACATTTATTCGTTCGTTCTAGCTATCCAACCGAAAAGAGATATCAGAAGCGATTTATATCTTGCGAAATACACGCGTTTTTAACCACAGTAAACAAACGCAAATAATAGTATTGATTATCCGATACGCAGGAGATAAAAATGTGCAGCGGTAGCGCTCGCAGTAATTTGCGAATTTTAGTCAGCGAGAGTTTTGAGCTTAATTAAGGGGTAATTAACTACATGAAATTAAAGGTCTTGCGCCATTCGGAATGGGTTGATCGAATGATACACGATGGCGAATAATTTGGAATGTATTGTACCTCACAATTACAAAGCGATACAAATATTACATACTGAACTGATTTTCAGTAAAAAGCCATCTACAAACAAGCGGATTCATACCAAAAATTGCGATAAATACAATATAAATATTCAAAATGAAGAAATAAAAATAAAATGGAAATAACACCTATAATATACTCTAAATAAATACATGACATAAAAATATAATAACAACACAATTTTATTAATACAAAAAAAGATATTTCACAAATATGTTCGGGAAAAAACGATTACGAGTAAGTGAAGAAAAAATAATGTAAAATTCACGCATAAATTATAATTGAATATTTCTGAATGAATTGCGCAGCTGAAATTTATCAAATGTATATTTTAAGGCTATCACGTGCAATTTAAAACTAAAAGATAAACGGATAAGAGAATGAAATGATGGAAAGAACTGAAAGATCTAAAATTTTAGCTGGATCAAAAAAGTAATTTTGTTGAATTATCAAAATAATTGTATAGAACGTTTAAAACAGTTGTTAGAATATCAAAATTTTTTGCAACGTTGCTCATTATTTTTAAGGTTTCATCAAAATTATTTTAGCGTTCAAAAAAATTATTTTCAGATTTGTATCCAGCGAAATTTTAGATCTCTCAGCAAAATCGTTCTTTCCGTGTACGCCAACGCCGACATTTCAGATGTATTTTGTGATATCAAAATTTCCTCGTGCGTTTAATTAATTTTATCGTTATCCCTAGTTTCCGTCTTAATGCGTGTATAATCTGCGACGCCTCTCTCTCTCTCTCTCTCTCTCTCTCTCTCTCTCTCTCTCTCTCTCT
>JANQDE010000038.1:729913-762279 GCA_037157785.1 Cephalotes varians | reverse complement strand
TCTCTCTCTCTCTCTCTCCTCTCTCTCCTCTCTCTCCTCCTTCTCTCTCTCTCTTTCGAACAAACCGGAACTAAGCTTACAAGCGCATTAGCGTACATACAACGCGCGCGTCTTGCTCGAAAGTTAGAAATATCCGTTTTCCTAGCAAGCGGAGAACGAACCTAGACGCAGTTATGGGATAGCGTCGCACAGAAGCTGCGTTTAATTGGACGACTTCCAGGCGCCGCCGGGATATTAGGGACAGCAAGATCCCGGAACGAAGAAGAGTCGACCCGTCAGGGTCGTGTATCGACTAATGTCACTTTAACATTGTACCGAATTATCAGTTGCCGTGCCAGACCGACCGGATTAATTAAGCTAATTACTGTTTGCGCTTGGATACGCGCGACCGAGCCATTTCGCACGGCTACAAACGCATTTCGAAGGCGTGCGCGCAAGATCCGCGATTATTGCACGGATGGACGGCTCGCGCGCGACGAACACTATCGAGAATTGCTGCGAATTTCCGATCGGAGCTGTTGATGTTCGAGAAACCGAAACCCTCGATCGGAAACCCTAAATCGGATTTCCTCGCGAGTTTTCAGTGACGAAACTCGTTCAATTCTATATTTTTCTTCGCTGAGAGAGTAATTGTATGTGACTAGAATTGTTATACATGAATTTTGCGAATAATATGATTTAATTTAAAGATGGCAAACTCTTGATATTCGTGTAAAGTCTGTCGTACCGATCCTAAGGAAAAACGACTTATAATCAGAATTAATATGGATCTTAAATCGTCGATATAACAAGCTTACGTTAAAAATATCTCTCTCTATTAGAATATATTAAAAGATTAAATTATATTATCTATGTTTATTTACACACCCACTTATATTTGAGTAACTCAAAAATGACTCCATTTAGACGTGAATATTCTCAGTAAAAAATTTTTCACAAGAATATATATAAATATGTATAAACATGTATAATTATATACAAAATGTGTGTCCATATATGTACATAAAGTTAAGTTTGAAAAAATAAGAAAAAATTGCTCATGTAATACCACTTGCGTTTATATCACTGATTTCATCTTTAATTCTCTAGGAGCGCATGTTACATATTTATAATATTCACTTTAAAATTAAATTTGACATAAATTCGGAATTAGTTATATTTAAAAATTAAAAGCTGAAAATATATATGTAGGACATCGAACTAAAATGTAATATTTCTAATCGATGGAAAGGTTATGCACCGATCTTCTGATCTATGTCGATACATTTTTTATTTATAAAATATTTTTTAATAAAATCCATTAAAAAATTATTTTCTTAAGGACAAGATGATACTGCGTGTCTCTAGAAGGTTGACAATAAAAATAATGTCGGATTTATTGCCAAGAAATACTCGCCAACGTCGCCAAAATGTGGTCTCGAGAAAAGACTACATTTAGCAGAGAACGTATGCGTTCAAGTGTGAATAACGAACAGAAATCAAAATAGAGAATTATCGGAATTGTTATCACGTGTTTATATTTACGGTGCAGTACGGTATAATACGGCGCGGATTATCAGCGATTTTCTTGCACCAGATCAGTGCTTCTTAAACACATATACACGAAAAGAACAGAAGCTACTTAAAAATTTAGCCAGATCTAAAACTAATTTTGTTGGATTATCAAAATAATTATGTACAACATAATACTATACAAACAACACTAAAAGTTTTAACATTCTAACAACTAGATACATAATTATTTTATGTAATTTTATGATTCAATAAAAATATTTTCAGATCTGTAGCTAATTTTTTAGATACTTCAGCAAAAGTTTTTTCCGTGTACGCGCTTTTAGCATTTTTAATTTCGGACAAACTTGCAAAAATCACGCTACGATGAAAATTATATGTATATTCTTTATCGATATCGACACTCTATTATCTACCCGAACTCGCACGTTCTTTCACTCGCACTTTTTCTTGTCATCGACGATTGCAACGTAGGCTCATTGCACGTCGTATTTATCGGATCGGGTTCTACCGTCGATGTTGTTTCTCTTGTTATCCCGGCTGTCGTTACCGTTATTGTAGCGACGTCTGCCGGATACGAAGACGCGGAATACCCTAGCATCGAAGCAGAGAGATTGGCGCGATACGCGCCAAGCGTATTAGATCCAACACGAGTAAATTTTGCGCTCACGTTCTCTCCAAGTTGCGCGTTAAGGATTACACGCGGAGAAGCGCGGAAGAAACATGGGGTTGCAGCATGGATATCCACGCCTGAACGCATACATCCTCCGCTAAATGCGTCTTTTCTCGAGACTGCATTTTCTCGGCGACGTACAATATTTCATGACAATTGTTAATTCTGTCTGCAAATCAGATTGTTTACATTACCAAGTCTATCTTTGCGTCTTTCTCATCGTGATATCTCGCTGTTCTGCAGAAAATATTTCAGAAACGTTCAGAAATATCAGAGACAATTATTATCTCTATAAATTGAAAATTCTTTCATTATGCGAAACATGTATATTCTTTTCTTTCATTTTTTTCTAAAAAGATATTCTCGGATTACTGATATTTACGAATGTTTGTTCGTATTGAATTGAAAATTAGGTGATTTATTTTTATCGCCAGTAAATTCATTCAATTTCAATTCAATTCAATTTCTCTCGAATATTTCTGTAAGTTCTGACCGCTGTATCTATAATGCCTGATGAAATACGGTTGTTGAACTCCTAATCGTGAAACCCAACAACATAGCGCAACTAATTGCATATTGATCGTATCATCGATGTATTGCGTAGATAATTGTGTAATCGGCTTGCGTGCATCTCGCCGTTTAGCGCCGTTAAGCAGATAGACGATATTTTGCGACGTGCGTCACCGTCCGCGAATTTGCTTGCATGCGTCGCGCATCTTGACACAAGTTGTCGCACGTCGCCGCAATGTCGAATCGCGCTATCGTATAGCGCCCCGCATTTTCAGAATTACGAAAAAGCCAATGAGACCGTTAATTTCCCAGACATATTATTTCGACAAACATTCCTCAGCGCTTTAACAGGCGCAGTACGGCGTCGGTTTATTTTTGCACAGAGCGTAATGAATTCCGGTTCGACGGTTTTGCCGTTTTATACGCTATATTTGCCGAGGTAAAACATTTAATCGCGACGAATTAACTTACTGCGCGGAATTAAATTATTCTGGCACGCCTGGGTTTTTAAATCCGCCCAACTCCGCTCGTTCTGCCACGATGATTTGCACGCGTCTCTTTTACGCCAAAAATACAATATCAATATTTATTGTTTATTGATAGAATAAGTCTGAAAATTATATAATCAACTAAAAAGTCCAAACAAATACAAACAATTAGATGATAAAAAGTGTTATATTTAGTTATTAAGAATGATAATAATAGTAACGACGCTTTATGTAGAAAAATAGAAATCTAAACAAGACTAATAATTCGACATATTTCTGACATCTTTTTGGGAAAAAGAATGCAAAAGAAGTCTAAACTTAACTTTATAATGACACTGGTTTTATCGTATGTCGTGCAACATAACTAATATTTTGAGAATACAATGTTTATAGATTTTCTTGCTTCTAATTGATTTTTATAACTAGATAGAAGTGGTGATATTTTCTTAAGCACGACGTATCTACGGCTAGAACGAAATCAATGTTTACGAGCGCCGGCGACGATTCGACGGGCGAAAGAGAATGCCGATTAATCTTGTCGCCGCTCTTAGCTTCTCCTCTTCCACCGCGAGCATAATCCACGACGCTGCTCCGAGTTCCACGGGGAAACCATAGATCCTGTCTCTCGCCGCTGCGCCTGCCGTATCCCCGTTCCTCTCACCTTGTTCGAAACAAGGCGGACTTACACGCGTATTTATGTATAGCCCGTGTCTTATACCCGAAAGCCTGACGTACAAATTTCGGGCCCTTCCAAGCGAAAGCATCAGCGGGAGATAAATTCCTTCCGAAGAATTGAAAGGCGCAAAACAAGAATCCAGTATCATCATTCTAAGTGATCTTTTAATGGAATCTTTTAATGGCTCTTTTTACGGATGGAAAAATGTTCCTACATAAAACTCATTTTGATAAGTTTATTCAATTCGTTTACCTATAAAAAATAGCTGTTTAATCGAAGGGAAAAAATAAGAAAGGCGAATTTAAAATTGCGTTACACTAAAATAAGGTGTAATGAAACAAAATACGAAGAAGACTGCGCAATCATTTCATTCGATGTATTAAAATAATAAAAATAATAATTTTTTAATAATTTTTTACTATAAAATTATTTGTACAAGATGGGAAAGGGAAGTAATTATTGGAGCAAAAGCAGAACTGATATGAGCCGTCAATATCGCTTGCAATTTCCTCGGACGATTAAGAGCGCATCACGTAGTATCTAGAAATTATCGCGACGTCGCCCCATACGCGGTTGCAATATCTGGGATGTAACTGTGCACATATACGCGTCGTGCACGGTATGATAATCGGATCATAATGTAATCTGCGACTCGATAACGGATATATCGCTCGCTCGCGTGCTAAGAAACCGTGTAATCGAGCCGATCAATAAGAGGAGAGGATAAATTCAGAGATCTGGAATTTCCGAAGACTGCAAGATAAGATCCAACAACGACGAACGTAGAGATTCAGGAATTAAAGAATGCCCAAATGCGATGATTTATAGTTCTGCAGGTGGTCCTATCACGTAGATGCCAGAAATTCCAAGGATATCGAAGGCTTCGATTTTTATGAGTCGATATTGAAATCTTCAAATTTTTCTAAGAGCTTCTCAAAGTCTTAAAGCTTGTCAAACACAAAGATTTTAACTTCTAAAGAATTCTAAACATTTTCAATCTGAGAAAAAAAATGTAATTTTGTAAAATATAAATTTAAAAAAATTCTATTTTCTAAAAAATGTAGCTTCCAAAAATATCAATTTGCAAAAGTAGCAGTTTCTAAATATTTAGAAATATAATAATATCTAAAAATATAATCTCTTAAATTTCAAAATTTTTAGCGACAAAGATAAATATATATTTTAAGCTGATATATAATAATAGAAATACAAAAAGATATGCTTTTCTCTTATAACTTTAAAGAAGTAAAAACTTTGATTGTCCAAATAATTGATTTTCGATAATAACTGATAAAATGAATATAAAATGAAACTAATGCTAAAAATATAATATCCAATGACACAATATGCAAATTTAAAGAAATATGATCGATAAACTAGACGCGGTAGAGACACGTAAACTTCACAATTTATCGATGGCGTTATATCATTCCGTTCGCAATTACAGTTTCTAATATGTAACAACGCGAACGTCGTGCTTGGTATAGTAATCGGGTCATAATGCAATCCGCGCCGATGGATACAGTCGATGACCGCTCACGTACTCCGGAATCGTGTAACTTTATTGGAAGACGACGAGGGACTTCCGTCTGGTTATCTCTTCGAGCCGACGTAGCCGTCGACGGATTCTGAAGGGACGCGGACAGGGTGCAAGGGGTTGGCTCTAATAGCCCTTAAGTTGGATGAAGTTGGCCATTGTACGAGCCGTCTGGGCGTACGTGATCAGTTTTACCCTTGGATAATCGTGCCACCGGAGACCCGATCTCCCTATCGTCATTCTTAGTCGTAAAGAACAGCAAAGGACGGCATATTGGTACAACTTGCTTGAAAAGATGCGAAACGTTTTGCAATCTTTCCGCTAACAAGCCTCTTGCATTTGTAAAATGATAAAAGTGCGAATGTTTAATATAAAAGAAATATAAGGTATCGATATATGAGTAGAACGATAATTCGAAATTAATACACAAGCATACAGTTATTTTATATATGTGACTTCATACTGAAATAGTTTTTTTCAGAAATCAGTCGCAAATTGTATCTGTTTCTGATTTAGGAATCTATTTACCGTAAAGAATGCTTTATTTCTTGAGAAAAGAATTGAGCTATCTCTGATTTTACTGACTTTTAAATGAGCGATAACATATAAGCGAATACGGAATGAGTAATCGAATAAAAAGATCTCCACAGCTGATTTATTGTAACTGACACTATCATAGATGTCATACATTATATCTAGACTACCCACAGAAAAGAATATCTTGACTTTGCATATCGCCTAATTAATCCGTAAAGGAATAAATCCATCGTTCTGTCACTCAACAGCGGCGCCGCAGCGCCTGAAGGATCAATCCTCGTAGCGGTAATCCGCGCGCGCTACCTACAAATTACTCAAATAGCGACTCGACAATGACACAACGGTGTATGTGCCGCTGACTCAACAGCACAATCATCATCGCGTGATCGTCGATGTCCGGCGCGACGCGATTACACGCGTTTTACAATGGCGGAAGTCGCGGAGGTGCGAAGGGCGCGAAGGACGAAGCGGTAGGAGGCAGTAAGTTACGCGAAGAAGCATGCGTTAATGATTTCGGCAGGTTTGTACACACCGGCGACGTACAATGTAAGGGCCGCGTTCACAAAGGAACGTTAAATTCACCGGCGACGATGACCTCGCTGCCAGTCATTGTCGATAATGACCGTTTCTCCTTCCATACGGTCCCATCGCACTCCTTCCTCTCTTCCTTCTCCAACTTCAACAACTTGTATTCCTATTGCTGCTCTTCCTCGTCTTTCTTTCTATTTCTATCTTTTTGTCTTGCATCGCATTCTTTCGTTAGGAATATCACATATTTCAGTAAACATCAAAATTCCTGCTTACGCGTAATTGCTTATTAACGCACGATGACATTCTAAAGACATTCTAAACTCTACACCGAATGGTTTTGCTGAAAGATCTAAAATTTTAGCCAGATACACATCAGAAAAGTAATTTTTTGAACTATCAAAATAATTACATAGAACGCTCAAACTTACTTGCTAATTGCTAGAATAACAAAACTTTTTACAGCAGTGTCCATTATTTTTAACGTTCCAACAAAATTATTTTGATGGTTTAACAAAATTATTTTCAAATCTATATCCAGCAAAATTTTAGATTCCTCAGCAAAATCATTCTTTCCATGTATACAAACTGATTTGCACTTATATATTTCATTGACACGCACTATTTATTCACTTTTTTTTTTTCGTACATTATCGCATTCATTACCGTACATTTCCATCACATACTTGTCAAGACAAACGCTTCCCCTCCCTTTCGTTCTCCTTATTTCTTTTTTTCCTTCATTATCGTCTCTTCCCCTTCTTTCCTTCCGCCACGCATTCTTTTTTCGCGAGAGCGTATACACGCGTGCCTTAATGACGCATACTAACCCGCACGCGTCTCTTAATAACCATCGTCATTAGCGCATGCGGAACCAACGCGTCGCCGCCGCCGCCTCGAGGAGGCGAAATTTTTGGGCGCGGCGACGCTTCGGCAATTCCACCCGTCATTTTCGGCCTGCTCGCGTGGGCATGTCATTAAGGCTTCTTTTATGAGCGCATCTTTTGTCGTACTTTCTAACGTGACAATCACAATACATGCTGAGAATGAATAGTACCAAATGGATTGATTTACGCCTTCGATATCTGATTAATTGTAATGCCAGGAAATAGCAGTTTCTCTCTTTCTTTCTCTTTGCCATCTTAAGTTAATTAGACATAAACGTTTTTTTCTCGTCATTGCTTATTAAATCTAAATCTATGTTGCATAATGCAAAACTTTATATAATTCACGTTCACTTAAAAATTTTGAAATTAAAGACATAATGAGATATTACTGTCCTTCGCAGTCCCGCTTGGTAGAAATCATTTTTCATTCTCGATTACCTATAATTTAAAAATTACTGTTGTATAGATAATTTTAAAGAAAATTCATCTTCTAAATTGATCAAGAAAATCATGAGTACAAAACTTCTATTAGATTTAATGTACATAATAATATCTGCATAAACGATAACTAATTTCTGATGTAATAATTTATGTCTAATTTACTACGCGAAAGAGAGAAATCTAAACTCCTATAATAATGAGCTATAAAATAATTTCTTTAAAAATATTACTCTATTACAGATTTTTTGAGGACATTATGGGTGGTACGAGTCGAGTACATTTTAATGCCAGTTTCGCAAGAGACTAATTTCTAACGTCGTTATAGGATATTAATCATCATCGTGCCTTTCCAACTAGTCTCTTTAAAGTTCGACGCGTTACATCATTACGTTACATCACCGTGAGGTAACTCGAAAAGACCGAAGGATCGCAGAAGGAACCGGCTGCTGTCCAATCGGCATAATTACAATGATGATATCTGATTATTGAACACCGGCACCGCGACAGCCTGTATCGCAGTCGTTCATTTTTCAAAATAACGGTTCTCTATGTCAAGAAACCGCAAGTGCAGCAAAATTCAATGTAAAAGCCAACGTTAATAACGGAATAAATGTTTCGAATAAACTGCCAATAGCAGTGCACAGCGTTTCGTATTACGATCAATCTGTTTAAAATGTTACTTTCGTCTGTAACAGAAAGAAATGTATAATTGCAACGAAAACTACTTAAAATATTCTTCGAATTATTAAAATCTTTTGTTTAATTATAATTCCATTCAATTCAAAACATAGAAAGTTAAATTTTCTCTTACTCTCTTTTAGTCTTATACAATTATGTGTATCTAATTCTTTCTACGTGATTTATGTTTCATTTCTTATATTTTACTCCAAATCGATTTTGATATTCTCTTGATATTAAATGTGTTCTTCGAGGTCGTTCCCATCGAAGAATATACAGTAAATCGCGATTCGTGCGGTTTAGCGAACACGTGAGATCCTCGTGGCACGTTTCAGAACACCGCCACGCTCGAACCGACGACCTTTCCTCGCGAAACATTTTGCGCGATCGCAATTGCGATCGAGCACGGTTCGGCGCGATTGCAAAAATTGGCGTAGCCGGTGTATAATTGGTAATTGATAGATACCAGAGTGCGGTAGATTAGTCCGCCAGTTTCCGAGCCAATCGATACGAATCCGGTATCAGAGCGAGTGAGAAAAGTGACAAGGACAATAAACGCGTATTTCTGTGACCAGATACAATTATATTAGAGAAATTAGTTTTCGAAAGAATTGAAGTTAATTTTTAATAAAGGTGCTTTTTTAATCAATCAGCTATACGTTTTAAAATTTTCGCTTATTTCCGAAGCAAACAAAAAAAAAACTTTTTTGGGGGGAGAAAGCTTTTAACTGGATTGCTATTTTTTAATTGTTTTGATCTCAATTAAATTTTAAAAATTATATATTTCTAATAAAGTACATTTTTAAGTAAATAAAAGATCAAAGTCTTTCATTATGTACATATTTACATACATATTGATTATGTACATATTTACATACATATTGATGATTGAATTTGGTTCACCAGAACAGTTTAATTTGTCTTATTGAATATATAATTTTCTAATTATACATTTTATTTTGCATTTCTTAAAAGAAGACATTGATCGTAAGATTTGTTGAAAATGTATCCTCTTACTATTAATACCCATCTCCTATACCCATCACGTTCTCTGTAATGTGCTTTTCCAAATGGAATTCGCATCAGAGATCGCAGCATCAATCGTATCGTTTATCGGCTTTCGTCAATCGACATACCTAGTAAATGTTACATCAGAACCAAAATGATTCATACGGAATAGAACTAACGTGCCGAGTCACCGGTTACATTTTCTTGTCTCGATTTCTCTCTTCTTGAATCCGCAAAAATGCTTGGCATCTTACATCAGTTATTACAAGAACGCCAATTAATTTATTTGTTAAGTATACATTCACTATAGCTATGTGAGTATCTTTTGTTGTCTGTTCCATCTCTGTTGTCTTGTTGCCATATAATCTCGTATTTTTTTTCGACAAATCAAGTCTATCATTTCATTTAACACATTGTTCTTCTAAATCTTTGTATAATGATTTTACTTTCGCAAATTTCTTCAAATCAGAACCATTTAATTTATCTATGTTTCTCATTTATTTTATTTTCTCACGTATAGCTGAATAAATGAATTTCCTTAAAAAAGTATAAAAATAAATATGAATAGATTCCTCTTTCTTCTAAGAGAAGCCGTTTCCTCGTGACTACAATACTATCTCGTGACTCATATTCCGCAATGAGAACGGAGCACGTACGGCAGATTAGACAATTCTTGCTAAGCTAATATTGTGCATGACGTCATTCCTGCTCATACATCTGTCATGAATATAGGCATGCATTATATTCTGTTATAAAATAAATAATTAATTTCATCTTGTGTGAATTTCGTCAAAGAATGAAAAATATATCGAAAAATATTATTAATTGGACATGCTATGAATATCGATTAAGGCCATGAGAGAGAAATTCTCTAGCCATTCAATTACAAAAGGTTACTATAAATCGATGAAACACAACTCTTTACTGTTGTTTAACTAGTTGACCATCGTGATTAATAATGACGATGCAAATAAAACGAATATAATAGACAAATGTTGCAAAGGATATTTTATCTAGTCTGAGAGTCTGAGAAAATCTTCGTAGTGTCGGAGAAATATGGTCGAATTAATCATACATTGTAGAAAATTTTGGAAGCAACGATTATTCATCGCCGAAATATTATTTGCCGCATTGTTTCTTTGAATTATGCCTCGACCTCGACGGATTTTAAATATGGTGGGCGCGCCTGCAGCCATAAAAGAGTGCAGTCATACCGTCCTGCGACTTTATTTCGCGATTCTCGCGAGGAACGAAATGCCTGTTCCCGGTAACTTCGCCAACACGGCGAATAATAGGATCTACGATCCGCCACATAAATCTTCTTAAGATCGGGGACTGTGTGTCACATAAAGTACATGTTTTACGCGCGAGAAAGATACGCTATGCGAAGAAGAGACACGTGTATGTGAACGCAGGAATGTCGCCGAGGTTCGAGATAAGAATATGTCATAAAAGATAATATTAGAGAGGTAATATTTGTTTAAGCGACGCGCGGATTTACACACGAATCAATACAAGATTTAAGCTTTAAGACTTGGAACATTTAAATGCAAGAGATCAAATTTTTCCCGGATTTCGCCTTGATTGATTAATAAAATTTCTCGCTCATTATTACACATATTCATTATTATACATATATATTACTATATGTATTACTATATATATTACTATATATATTACTATATGTTCATGATACATCGATAGTTCGTATTTTATAAAATAAATATATTCTATACTTAAAACGCGTAAAATTTTGATATATTATCAATTTTACACTTTAAGTATAGAATATATTTAAGATATTCTATTTTTTTCTCTGAGAATAGCTGCTTTTGCAAAATAAGATTCTCTGGAGGCAAACCTGAGACATTGTACTTTGAGTCAGAAAAACTTTTACATAAAACCAAAAATTATTTATATAATTAATCCAAATTATAAAAAAAGAGAAAGAGAGAAATAAAATTCTAACTAATAGTAAGATATACAGAATTGTAAGATGTGTAGAATTATTTATGTAAAATACATAAAATAACAGTATATAATTTCACTGCAAGATAATAATTTCAAGTTGCGCCTTCTTCTCGTCTTTTCTGAAATATGATATTTTCGTAATATAATTACGTTTAATGAATTAATGCTGCAAAAGTTTGACTATAATAAATGAGCTTTTTAAAATATGATTAATTGCTCTTTTGTATCTCAGTGTTTTAATTAGCATTCTTTTTGCTTCCGCCAGGCCCATTTTCAAGGTGTGCGATTTGTCGTAACTTTATTATCAACGCAACGGCATAAAACATGCTTCTTGTTAGGCGAATTCTAAAATAAATCACTCTCGGGACAAAATACACACATTTTTATTACTAAAAATTTTTATTTTCGTCTGTCTAATCCGGCAGCTTCGTTCGCGATGCTCCTGTGTGAAAGTTCCAGGAACCTCGGGCCAATCGGGGCCTGACGGATTACCGATGACCGGATAAACGCGGAATACGGAGCACGCTTTGCTCACCCGCGTCCCCGAGGCGCGCAACCGCGAATAACGGTGACTAATGAAAACATGCGTTTCCTCATCTCCTAGACGCGCGCGCGATAAGTTCCTGCATGATTCATTGCGCCATTACATCGCGCGGCCGACGGCTCAATACGCGCTCATTGTGATATCGGCAATTTATTGCGCGGGCGGGGCGGCCGCCGCTGCGGCGGCGGACTTGAGGCCGAGCGAAACTTTCTCCGCGCGCAAAAGTTTTGTCGCTGAAAGTTCGCCGCCGGGTCTACCTGGCAGGGTAAACAACTCGACGCCTTGAACTAGAACTGCCGATGTTTAATAATCGATTAAAATATTTTAAGGCGTTAAAGTTACATCATAATTAAGATAAATTAATAGTAACGTATCCTTCTTTGATATAATATCGTTTTGATTAATCAATAAAAATGTAAATAATTTTTTTGCAAAAGTACATAGATTGATGTGTTCAAAAAAATTATAAACTCGTAATTACAAGTGTTAAGGGTCCTTCTCGGTCTAGAATTTCCAAAAAATATACTTTTTTTTTTATAAATCAATACACTAAAATGTGTAGAATAAGTTCTCAAAAAGTTTTGTTGGATTCTGATCGTAGTTAAAATTATTTATGATCAAAGCGATGCATAAAGCGCGCTTAAGCCTAAATTGGAGCCGTGAAATGTTACACGTGAAAGAAGACAAACAGAAGATTCTCGGTACTACAAAGAACATGAAGGATGTTTGTGTAGATCAAGGATAGCTGATTGAAGGTAGAAAATGAATTTTTTTTATGTTGCTTTGAACGTGTTATCAAAACTTTAAACGCGTTTTTCTCGAACATGTTTTTGAAGTTGTACAAAACTAAGTGTCACTACACTAACACTGCATGAACTAAAGATTTTATGATAATTTGAATAGTTTTTTTAATTTACAATGAGAAAGCACAGAAATTTCAGCAAAAAAACTGTTTTTTTTACAACGCCGTCATTTAGTGAAAAATTATTGTTTTTAGTTTATGCAGTTAAGAAGCCGTTACTAATTGTAAAAAATTTTGATCTTCTGTTCTAGCTCTATTGGAGAACAAATTTTGTACAACGGCGACCCCGAAAATTTC
Organism: Cephalotes varians; assembly: GCA_037157785.1. NCBI lineage: Eukaryota > Metazoa > Arthropoda > Insecta > Hymenoptera > Formicidae > Cephalotes > Cephalotes varians. The sequence continues at coordinate 749,190 of JANQDE010000038.1, read as the reverse complement.
GACACCATTGTATTACACTCTAAATATCGCCCAATATCAAACATAATATTTAAGCAACAAATACGTAAAGTTTATGTTAAAATATCAATAAAAAAGACCTCTAATTATTACACACTTTGATTTCCCCATTTAATTACAAATCACTTCTGAAATACTCAATTATATGTTCTCTAGACAGAGAAAGGTCCTTAAAGAATATTAACAAAAGTTGCAATTGACTTAATGAAGCTGCTACTTAGATATCATAATGACATTATGTTGTCGTTAAATATAAGAATTTGACCCAAAAAATATAAAAGATATTTTAATCGCAAATTATGGCCAATATTCATATTTCAATATTTCGATTAATTGTTCAGTTAATTTATCTCTTTAATTACTAACTTCTACATGAAAATCATCAAGCACAAATAAAAGAATTTTTTCATAATTTAATTTGAGAATTTGGAATGAACTTCTTTCTGTTTATGACATAGATATTGCAAGTAGATAGAAAATCACGTATCTATAAAATTTATAATCAAAAGTTCGTTTTCCTAATGACAATTAAATATTTAACATCATCTTGTTAGAAATCTATTTTCTAACAATGAAACTCGCTTTATGTATGAAACAGATTATTTAATAAATTTGACAATAATTATGTATAATATCGATGATATTTTTACGCTTCTCATAGAATCTTCAATATGTGCAACTTAATTTAGAACGCGAAATTTATCAAAATGAATGTTGACTAGCTTATTCCAATGTTCGATGAAAGCGAAAACGCTATGATTGCTTATTAGTGGGAAATGTCAGTTGTTTAATATTCCAAGAAATTTTTATTTTAACTTTAATTGCCTTTACGAAATATTATACCGCTGTAACGCTCCGATCAAAATGAAATGCAATCGGATTTACTTATTACTGATTATTCTTCATTTTATAAAATTGTATTATATATAATATTATATATAACATTCTCTCTCATTGCGATTTTTCAATGGTTTTTAATTGAATCAAATGCCTATACAATCCAATTTGGGACGTTCCAATTCCAGCGCCGCTTTTTCAAAAGAAAAAAGTCACGAAACAGTTTTTATACTCTCTCTCTTTTCATATTATCTTTATTAAAATCTCATAAAATTCAAAACATAAATTACACACTTTATAATACCTTGACGCAAAAAAAAGATTACTGAAATACCATATTTTCTAGGAATGAAAACGTTTTAATCGATATTTTGTGCCGCATATATGACATTCTTTCGTTAAGCCAATCGTCAAGTCGATAGTTCCGCGATGCCTCATATTTCGTCGTGTAATAATAAAATAAAAATTTATAAAAATTTATAAAAATTTATAAAAATTCAATTTGCGTACAATTTCGAGTAACGTTCCCGCCGATCACGGACTGCTCGGAAGTGTGCTACATTGCATGATCTGCAAAATTCAGCATAATGCACCGTGCTGGCTTTGCTCTCTCTCTCTCTCTCTCTCCCCCCTCCCTCTCCCTCCCCCCTCTCTCTCTCTCTCTCGCAAAGTGAAAACGTAAAAGCTTATCGCGCACACCGTCGTAGAAGAGATGAGGAAATGCCTATTTTCGTTAGTCACCGTTATTTCCAGCGCGCAGACCGCAAGATGCAGCGCCAATACACCGTACTGTACCATGTAAATGCACCGTTGCTCGTCTACCTGCTGGGCATGCATCGGACGCGTGTGCGCCAATGTGTACGGTTGTATATATTTTACATCGTTTCTATTTGCCTACCAGGAGTTTATCACTTTTAGAAATTTATCTCCCACGCGGACTGCAAGTAGAAAAATATTTCCACGAACGTGTCTGTCTAGCATCGTCTTCCGCTTGTGACATTGAAATAAAAATTATTTAATGATAACTATGAACGGCACGTTGTACATAACTGTAAGCAATGATGTCAATCAAATATATTTTTTAGTGAGATTGGTTCAAAAATATCCTTTGATGTTCTCAATTCAGTAAGCAAGAAACATTAGATCAACATTTTGAAATATTAATTTTATATAAAATTTCAACGTTCTTACAAAATAATATATTTTATAAATGTTTATATATATATATATATATAATATTACATAATAATATGATACTTGCGAATATTAAAATAATGTTTTAATAATATTATTCAATATTTTATAAATATTACTTAATAGGTCGGTGCAAAAATATCTTTTTGTCAATGCGGATAGATGTCTATACATGCGTTAGTATAATTTTATAAACAGAAACGTTTATAGTTTTTCGTAAGCTAATGTCTCTGCATTAATATTTATGCATGACAAGTCATAGATGTCAACATAACTTTACATTTAGTACGATTAAAAATGGAGCCAGACAAAGAATAAATTTGCCACTGCCTTTTGTTTTATTTTTATTAAAAGAAAAGGAAGAGATTGGTGAAAATGTTATAGTCATTAAAACGTGTGCGAATTGGTTTAAAAACGATTTAAAAACGATGATCTCGATATCAACGACAAAGAGCGTTTCGAATGCTGTGCAGCTGTGGAAGAGGACGAATTGCGGAAAGATAAGAAAAAGTGGAAAACGATTGAAAATACTTCGATTAATTTATATCGTATCGATTTTTTTAATTCTAATAAAAAAGTTGCAAAAAATCGGCTGGAACATTTGCACCGATCTAATAAAATCGCTCACTTTACAACATGCGGGACCGCCGCCAAATGGACGCGATGAAGTAATGTTTCTCGAAATGGAACTATGTAGAAACACTATATAGGATAGAATAAAAGACGCAGCATTGTAATACTCATCCATGTTCTAACGAAATGATTTCCAAAAGCTCATTCTAAGACAGTAAATAAAATGTATTTTGAGAGTATTTCGTTTAGCAATACTTTGCAACATTATTCAAGGCTTCGAGCATCAGAACATCCGAATTTCCATATTCGTCACAATTTATTGTATCCGTCATAATTAAGCTAACGGGCTGAGTGTGCGTTGGCGATGTAGGAAACGTGTTGCAACGCACGAACGATTATCCTGACAACACGTTACGAAATCACGTCGTGACATCCGCGGTATCTTCGATTTCACCGCGTACGGCCGCATCGATTGTGATACGCGGCGAAAGGTGAGGACGGGATGGAGGGAAAAAGATGAGGAAGGCAACAATGGCGCGTCCCACGCGTTCGCGATACGAGGGAATGCGTGTTTTCATTAGTCACCGTTACTCGCGACGCCCTCGCGCGTTGCATCGGTCGCTGTAGCGCCCATACGAGGCACTCTTCATTCGAGAGAAGTGCATGCACGATTTCAGCTTGGCGCAAAACCGCGTTTCGATATCTCGCGCAAGGAGCACGAACGCGAGGTTCGCGCAACCAAACGGGAATGTCCGTACGCGGAGGGAATGTACGAGGGAAGCAAAAGAGATAAATAACCAGGATAGTGAGGACATCATAAGCGAGACGGTCCGCGGAAAGTGTACGGTACGATAACGCTGGAATGCAACGATCGGGCGCATAGCGAACGCAACTTGTCCCATTCGAGATATCGCGCTTATTTTATTGTGACGCAATTGAGAGAAGTCGCTGTCGGAATGGACCGTATGAGTTCCGCGTGAACCGGGAGTTACGTATGCGTGTAATTTAGGATTGCAATCAAACGGTCTACATCATTTATATAATATAATATACGAATGGTTAATGGCGTGCAATGCAATCATCGTGATCCATCACTCTGCAATTTTGCGGCTTTTAAAATAACAATTTTGCGGTTATAATAATTAAGTACTTTTGAAATTTTCACGATATCGAATAATTAACATTTCGTAATTGAAGAGCGACGTTGATGAGATAATATTTTAGATTGTAATTACTAAATAATTATTAAATAATGATTACACATTTCTTCACCACATTGTTTGAATAGATCGACGTTTATTATCGCTTCCCGTTGTACGTGTAATTTCCAATGAAAATTTATCTTATAATAATAGATATTGAAAATTATTACCGATCCCACGCGACCGATGAAACAGACCTTCCTCGTTGAGGATCGACGTGCAAATCGATGAACAATGCTACTGCCTCTAACTGCGATCATCCTGGTCGACCTTGAGGCCGCGGAATCCCGTTAGCGATCGTACTTCATTAAGCAAGTAGGAAGTGTATCGCTTAGTAGGCGTGTATTATAATTTACAACGATGAAGCTGCATGCGATCAGCATCGATTAATTGCGGGATCGATGCGTTCCGATAAAAGCCGAATGCTTAAGCGCGCGATCATCCTCTTGATCCTCTAGACCCTCAATGTATCTCGCATTGACCGTCTCGCAATTCTCATGAGGACCGTTAGTCTTTCGCGAGACGATTTTCAAGCTCGTGCGGAGTGCATGCGAGTGGAGTAGAACGGATCGGATCGACGCGTTATCTGAAGCGCGAAAGCGCGGCGATTCCCGCGCGCCACGCCTTTTCCAATGCGCCACGAGCGGGAACCGTTATTGATAAAACAATCAGAAAATTGCTTGGCTTGCTGGAAATTATCGGCGGGAGTCACAGGTCGGTGTGGAACACGCGCTATGATTTTCGCTCCAACTCCAATCCTTTGACTTTTCTGGTGGAAATAAAGGGAAAACTATAGTATACGTATCGATAATCTACTTTTAGCAACAGCGATTACGTGAAGTAATAAATGATTTAAAAATTATTCACTAATTAAAATAATTCCTCTAAATTTATTTTCTTATTTGTATACGTAAATCGTTTTACATATACAATTTCATGTGTCTGCGAATTATTTTTAATCAATTTCTAAATTATATTATACATACAATGTAATCATATCCAACAACCGCGGAGGCTCACACAGGCATTTTAATTTGTATTTGATTTATTCTGGGAGCCAATTAATACTATCCTTTTTAATTTTAAATAATAAATAAAATAATAAACTGTATAATAAATTGTGTCGATAATCTACTTTTAGCAAAAACAATTGTGTCCAGTGATAAATAATTAAATTAAAAAATTTTTAAATTAAAATAATTTTTATTCCTAAATTTGTTTTCTTATTTAAATAATAAATAAAATAATCAATTGTAATAAATTGTGCAATATATCTTTATAAGAAAATTATAACGTAGAAAAGTATGTAAAATAATATTGTATTATGTAGGAAATCATTAAACTTGTTATTGAAAATTTAAATTTTTTTACTTTCGTAATATTATAAACATAAAATATTTACACGTTAACTAGAATGTTATAATAATACAGATAAAGATTTTAAAACTTTATCCTATTTTCTTTAAATTTTTCCAATAATAAATAAACTTAAAATAAAGATTTTTCTATTTTTTATAATTTATTATATTAAAATAAGAATTTTTTACAATTTACAATAATACAATTACTATTTTGTGATTATAATTTTTTATTAGAGTAATTTTAACATTTCGGAACATTCAATATTATAATTTTTTATTGATAGAGTAATTTTAACATTTCGGAACATTCAATATTATAATCTCTTGCTTTTGATATTTAACAACAAATTGCAATATTACGGCTACTGCCGGGGTTTAAATATTAGATTACAATTATTAATTAATTCCCGCATTCATCAAATCTTCATTGGATTGTTTCAATGTGCGGATCGATTCTTGTTACTATGTCCCAATTGCGCATATAATTCTCCGTGAATTTCGGTGTAAAACATACGTGTGGTGCTTGACTAGTACAGCACTACCTATATCGATTATCGTTTGACCAACCGAAGTACAAGGATGTCGGTTTAATGAATAACGACATACCCAGCGACACGATGTTGCAGCTCTCACGAGTCCATATATGCGCACGTATGTAAAATCGATTTGATCGACGAACCATTGTCCATATTTGACGAGGCGAAACGAACGGCAAAGTGGCATGAATTCGGTTTTCGCATTCGCTGTTTGAGTTATATATTCGATGGAAATATCGCTAATCGCCGTCTCTTTGGCAAGCTCAATATCGATGGCGTTTGACTTTGGAAAGAAATGCCAATTAGTGCTATTCCCTTTAAAACTCCGATAAAAAGATTGTATACGTAAAAATTTATCAGGCGCGATCTCTGAAAATGCAAAATAATATTTCTCAATTCGAATATTTTTTTTATACTTAAAAAAATTATATAACAAAAAATTATATAACAAAAAGAAACAGGAATTGTGTTAATTGTATATTACAGAATTATATACTGACAATTTCTGTATCTTCATATTATTCACATTATTATGTCGCTAGTGATATATATTACTAAATAATTTCTATGTTACTTATATCATATTTAAGTAAAACATTTCTACGTATAATAGCAATAATAATTTTTATACAAAATATTTTACAATTAACTGATTTTATATATTAAAGCTATTTCTTTTAAATATATTAACATTTCATTACTGCATTTTATCGTGTATTTATCCTGAATTTCTACATAAAACAGGATAAACTTTAGCCAGTTACATTACACAGTTTATTCGTGTGCAGCTATCCAAACTGCATAGGTGAGTTTCATATTTATTTTGCATCTGGCATGTTGAAAGCGAGGATAATTAGTAATCAAATGTATAGAAACGCCTTTGTACAGATGGTTCGGGACAGAACCTATGCACGTCTGTCCGGTTAAAATTGTCTTTATATCGAATCTATGGCCAGTTGATTATTATCCTACTTCAATAGGTCGTGATGGCCCTGACAGTAACTCTGTTCTCTGTCTCCTATGGCAATGCCTGTACTACTTATAGAATTGTGCCTACGAAGAATAGCAGCCCGTAGAAGGAAAGTAGAAATGTCCGGTGTTCTTGACAGGTGCTCGCGTATTCACAGACGGACGGCTCCCTTCGTTGCTAATACATCAATCGCTATACATACGTTTAAGACCGCAGTCGATGTATATGCGCAGATCGCGTAATTGAGTCGATATGTGGGCACCCCTTCTTTTCTTCTTTTTTCTATTGTTATCTCTTAAAATATTCGACCAAGAATAAAACAAGTCTAGTCTTTTCGCTATTTATATATAAATAGCATAATCGCATTTGAAATGTGCTTTATCACATTCATCTTGCATTATACTATTTACAATACAGCTTATGCAATGTCATTTCATATTTATGAACTGAAACATTTAAAATTTACATAAAAATATTATTCATAAGTAAAAAGATTATTAATAATCCAGTTTCGACCGTATTTGGCGTTGTTTTATTAATTTTATTTCATACCACTAGATTTTACAATTTATTATTTCAGAGATATTTATTTGCAGTTTATAGAGAGTTTCAGATATATAATTTTACAAATTTAAAGATGAATAAAAAGAATAACTTTTAGTGTCAAATAGGCGATATAACATAGTAAATATAATAATATCTATAAAAAACATATTCAAACTCTTATGTGGTTAAAACTTGGATAGGTTCAACAGAGCGATTAACAAGATTACGATCTACTTTCATTCTACCTATCTATACGCGCGCGCTGCTTCAAATTACTTATCGAACGATGTCGTGAGTATCGAGAGTAGGAACGGAACAGACAACAAGCTGAAACGTCCGATGTACTTGACAGGTGCCAGCTATTCATAGACAGACAGTCCTTCACTTTCAATGCATCAATCTGTGTACACATCCCACATTGCAAGCTCCACGCGTGTACACCTACATGTGAGATCAAACACATCGTCGGTGTAAGTAAAAATCCTTAATGCTTAAATAATTACTTTCTTTTGACTGTGTGCTTCTGCAATACAGTTAAATTTCTCTACAGATACGTGTTAGCGATACAAAATAGCGAATAGTATGCGAACGTATTGCAAATTTAAACTTAAAACGTAAATCGCATTATATCTTCGGCGAGATTAAAAATAGTTTCTAGATGAAAAGTAAATCACGTAGCACAAGTTAAGCGCAAGTTAAATAATATTCACTGAAAGATGCATGCATTCACGAGAGGCACGTGGATTACTTATTGAATCACGTCTTGCGTTTATCGAGAATATAAACGCGACAGATAGGAAGCTGAAATGTTCAATGTATTTGACAGGTGTCCGCGCATTCGTATGCCCTCAGTCCTTCACTCCTCTGGCGCATCAATCTCCATATATACATTTGGAGCTACAATCGGAGCGTGTCGGTGTCATAGATTGGACGATACATTCACATCAGACGCATCTGCATTTTTATTTTTTATCAGCGATTATTTCCGGATTCTCGTTTTGGATTTTCGATCCATTCGCTTGCAGTAAAACTTGTTCCTTGTAATACGAAACTTGTGCATATAAATTTTAAATATAATATATGTCGTGTGTATAAATATGTAAAAAATGCGTGACATCCTATATTTATACGTTTATGTGTGTATGAATTTATTACTTTTAGAAAATATATTTTAAAGACACATAATTACACCAAAAAAAATATTTAAATACATTTTCTACAATTCATTCTTGAATTACATTTTAAAAAAATTGAAATACAGCAAAAAAAATAATTCCGTCAAAATTTTCTAAATAAATGTTGTAAATGTGAAGAATAGAAATTTGTCTTGCTCGTAGATCACTTAAAATTTTATTTCTATCATTAATTAATGATTTTATTGATGTAGACTATTTATAAATAAATTTAAAACTTATAAATATGTAGCTATTTATAAATAAATATGTGTGGAGTCTGAGCGATTTTTTAGTCTTATAAAAAAAAATCATCGAGGTTTCTAGTAAAACGCAATGTTGTGTGTATAGCAAATTACTTATTAAATCAGATTATATGTATAAGCTAGACAGGAAGCAATCGATGCGCTCGTCGGATGCTCGTATTTACAAGCAGCAGTCTGTGCTTTTACCGCATCGATCGCTATGCATGTATTTAAAGTTATGATCGAATTATGCTCGCTCATCGATCGCATGATTTATGAACATGCAACGCCCAAGTAGACCTATCTATTACCTTTTTCCGATTAATGGTTACTGTTAACAGAAGTGCTTAATAGAAAACGATGTAGAATGTTAGATAAGTTTATGTAATTTTGTTTGTCGGAAAGTATGTATCTAAAATTATTATCACAAATTGCAATGGTAAATCGATTATCCATGTAATTATTATTTTTTCCTCTTTCATATACGATATTTTTTAATAATCGCGATCCCCAGCCATATTTATTTACTAAAAATTTGATATAATCACATTTGTTACTTTATTTACTTTTTAGCAAGTATTTTGTAATTGAGTATCAAAATAAAATCCCATTGAAATAAAGTCTACTGAAAACAAGAAATAATACATAACTAAAACAAAAACATCTTATAAATTTGATATAAAAATGGTTGGCATAATTTATATATCGAAACAAGTTGAATACATTCTACACCTTCGTCATCGAGTGATAGATAATGCTGTTGTGACCACCATAGGGACGTCTATGCAAACTCGAATTACCCAATTGTCTTGCCATAACTACCTTGCTGAGATTGGCCGAGGGAACGAGAGGAACAGGATGACAGTCAGGAGATCAGGAAATGTCCGATGTGCTTGACAAGCTCCATACGTCGACTCCTATACGTCCTTCGACACGTGAATGCGCCCGTCGATCTCTGCTCGCATTTACAGATCGATGGCGCTCGACCGATCGCACATCCACATTTCGACCGCGTGACTGGTGGCCGCCATTTACGTAACGATAATGACAACGACGATGATGATGATGATGACAACGATGACAAATTCATATAGCGTTGCGTTGCGTTGCATTGCGTTGTATTTCGCCAAATAACGCGGACTTTGTTTCATCGCTGGCGACCACACAGAGAGCAACCGATGCAGAATCATCGCACGACCGGATGCCGTCGTGCGCCGCCATTTTGGTGAACGTCCGCTGAAAGAGCACTTTGTTTCCGCTTGTGAACGTTGAATAAACGGCTGTGCCATTCGAAGATGGCGATCGCACGGTTAAATGACGCGGGGGGGATTTGAATGAAATACTAATTTATATAATTTGTAGTCACGGTTCAGCATAATCAGTAATGAATAAATGCTGTTATCTTCGTTATTACGAATAAATTGTAGTTTTAAATTGCAACATTTATATGTAGCATGTAGAATAGAATAATTTAAACATATTATCAATAAATCCTTCTTCAAAAATTCGAATGATTTATTATATGACTTGTGTATATGACTAAATGTACTTCCTCTGGTGTCAAAAACATCGATCATTCTACTTTCACAATATTAACATATAAATAAGTTATTAAAATTATATTTGCTCTAATTCATATAATAAAATTCATTTATCAAATTGTCATTAAAAAGTCACCATTTCATTTATTTACATTTTTAATATTAAAATAGCACAGCAAATATAATTTGTATAATATCGAAATAAAAATAATTAACAGCATTATTCATATCATATTTTTAAAATAGATTTAATATAGTCTTCTCTGGAGTGAAAACAGAATGTGGAAAATTCGTTCTTGTTCATTCTTGCAAATATCCGATATGGAAACGGGTGAAAATTAACTTCTGTTCAAACATTAGATTAAAGAACGAACGGATAAAAAGCCTTCGCGGGGTAGATATCGATCTTATAGAATCGATTGTAATTAATTTATTGTTTGTTAATATCCATCCGCTATTTCATGTCGTTGGAACTCGATATTTTAACGCGCTTTGTTAATTTTTTGCGTGTCACCGCTGAGCAAAAAGTTGCGACGCTCGGAGAGAAGCAAATTTATAAATTGAAGTGAAATTGAAGCGTCACGTTAACAAACTCTGTCTGTACATATCCCTCGCATTTTTCGATAAAATATTTTTTTTTTGTATCTGGAGAAAACGTAATTTTTACTTTGTCATTCAATTTTATAATAACCACTTTTGAATGCAGAATTTTAAAGGCTTACTTATCGAGTTTTGTAACTTTGAAATTTTAAGAGCTATCTCCGAACGTAATCAGAAAATATGACATTAAAGTTGAGTTTATGAAACATTCTTGCCTGTAAATTACAGTTAATCTAACTGCATGGTTAACTATAACTATAATTAATCGAAGTACGAGCACTTGTTGAGTCTAACAGTCTCTTAACGTTCTCGCAGAATCTACTGCCGAAATGCGCTTCTTCATATTTAATTACCAGCGACTAATATAACTGGGAATTGCGAATCGCCGGGGAAAATGTACCCCGACGCTAGAAACCGGCTTGGTCTCACGTCTCTCGACGCGGCTCTGTATTCAATGCAAGCGCGATACGCTTCGCCGTCGCAAACGCGGCGTAAACGCGCGGCCTCCCGCGGCGCAGCAAAGGCCGGCCGGGTCCGCGATTACGCCACGGCCGACGATTGCGCGCGGGGAATTCCGACGTGCCGGCCACGGCCACCTGCCGCCGACATTTACTTTGTGGAAATCCATCGACATGGCCCGAACAATCCTACGGCGTCCGTTCGAACATCAAAGTGGACAACGTCCATAATCCCACCCGGCGCGATTCAAAGGATGCAAACATGCGCGCGCGCGCGCGCGCGCGCCGCCTGCGACTGCCATCGCGGACCTTCCGCGGTATATTCGTGATACAGATACAGGGTGTCTTCGAACAAACGCGTTTTCTTTCAGTGACGGACGTTGCATTGGTAATTGGAGACAATACAACTCTGAGCGAACATTGCAGTTTTGATTTATTAAAGTTCATTTATATATACATGTATATATATATAAAACATATGATTATTATATAATTTGAAGGATTATATATATATATATATATATATATATATATATATATATATATGTATAATCAAATCAAATTCATTTTTTTTTTCAAATTATATAATAATCATATGTAATCCCTTATTATATAATGACATATAGAAAAAAATTATCAGTAAAAATATTGTTCTTTAACATTTATATCTTTCAACGACAGTAATATCTAATTGCAAATTTGTCGAAGCGATGTACAATCTATATTCGGAGACATTAAAGTTACAATAGCTTCCAAATATTTTTTCCTATAATTGTCATGTAGTATCTACCGTTGAAAGAAAATGCGATTATCACGCCCTGTATACATGTACATATCATAGAAAGGAATATTATGTGGCATGATATTACTGCGAAACACTCCCTCGCTGTGAATTACAAGACGCTTTAACTACCATCATTGAATGCAGCAAGGCGGGAGTTTCACAGCGGAATTTTCATAAGAGAGAAAAAGAGAGATTAGGATTATAGGCTGTTATTTTATTTATTATCGTGCATACGATTACTTTAACTGATATTTATACATAGCAAATCTTACAAATCATGCAATCAAGCCGAAAAGCAAAATGAAACATTTTTTTGTCTTTCTTGAATTCAATCTTTGAACTTAATTTAGAAATCTAGCAGTTTTAAAAATCATATTTATTATTCATATAAGCAAATAAATAATATAAATGGTACAGCAAAATTTTAAATCAAATTGATAATTTTTTTTAATAACCAATAAAAATATTAAACTATACTATATAACATGTATACTATGTAACATGTTTATCGTTATTTATAAAATCGTATTTGATGTTAACGATATAAACTTTTATATGATTTTATTCGTTATACTTTAAGTCTTAAATTCTTTCTCTCCAACTCTTTCAAAGACAGAGTATTACTCCACGAGAGTAGGCCTTGCGCCTCTCTCCATTTCATGCTGTCATGACATGTCAGATTCCATGGCATCACTGCCAATTTAAAATTAACTTCGAAATGCGAGAGCGGTCAAACGATCCAGCAATGTTCTTCGGCATATACCTGATTTACCGAAATCAGTGATCGACCCTGCCTCTAGCCGCCTCCGGGGAAATGTCGGAGTCGTGTCGCGTCTCTCGAATTGGACTTGAACAGCATCCAGCAAGGTAGCGAGAGAAGGAAGAAGAAGAGGAAAAGAGAAAGGAAAAAGAGGAACAGCTGGATGAGAGAAAGACGAAAATGGCCTCGCATCGAGCCGGCGCATCGCCGCTGTCGCGCGAGAAAAGAAGGGAGATGTGCTGAGGAGAAAATAAAAGAAGAAAGGCCGGAGTCGTTACGAGAAAATAGAGTGGCCCGGTGACACGTGGGAAATCCTGGTGAGCACGACGGCGCCATAGGTGCGCCGCCGATTTTGTCGCGAATCAAGACGGTTCAAATATAATACATACAGAGTACTCACACACATGCAGATTAGCTCAGCAATACCGAAATTTACTTTCCGATAGATGTCAGAAGTATATCGTTTTTTTTTTAATAAATAAAATTACTTTTAAGAAAGGAATTTAATTATAAGATAAAAATTACAGAGGTATAAAATACTCCATCTTTATTTCTGTAAAAATAATTAATTAATGAAAAAGTACATCCAACATCGATACAGTAACTCAAATATTTGCTGACAATTCCTGTAAGGTTGAAATACTCATGCCCGAGCGCTCATGTCCGAGAACATAGAAAACATCCGTCGGCGAAAAATACGATATCGTTTTATTTACATTCGCGCTAGCAATCGCATGCGAGAATCTACGTGGATTTTATCACCGTTTGATCCATCGCAGGAGACGAGCTTTCTGCCCGGAAGGAATAGAATATTTCCTGTGCATCTCTCTTTTCGTGGACAATGGACCAAGTTGTTGACACTAAGGAACCGAAGGCGACAAGAGACATTGGATAAGAGCACGATTCGTGAAGATAAAAATATATAAGAAAGATATTATTTATGATATTTTTTAAAATTGAGTTTAAATAAAAAATAAACTTTAATTTTTATTATCCTGTCCTATCTGATCTTTTAAAACTAAATATAAACAAAACGTGAGCTTTAATTTTCGTTATCCTGCTCCATCTATATCAAATGTGGATCTTGTGTTCTTATTCATTTTATTATTTCTAAATTAGTAATTTTTGCTTCCACTTTCGTTCAAATGTTTATTGTACATACTCACAAAAACGTGTGTACCTATATACGCGTATATGACGTGTAAATGTACGTGTCCGCAGTGTATTGAGCTCGGATTCTTGGGCTTGCTAAACCCAAATGCGGATCAGTCATTTCTGTGGAAGATACGACGACTTATACGTTCGCCATGTGTCGCCACCTTTTTCTCAACACTTACTCGTCGTCGTACAGCAGCGATGAAACGAACGTCCGGGACTTTATGGATGCCAATGCCGGCCGGAATGCGAACCGGAAGGGAAATCTCGACGCTCGTGAAGATAAACATATCGCGAAGGTAAAACTTGATACGCCAACATATGTTGAATTATAAAGCTAGTTTTGTCAATCAATATATCTATGTATATGTATATACAATATATATATATATATATATATATATATATATACAGGGTGTCCGGGACTACCCGCCCAAGCTTTTGTGTGCAGGTAGAGGACGTTAAACTAAGTAGAAAAGTCCTCTACCATTTTGCAAATTTCGTAATAATTAACGAGATATTAATTTTTGAAGATTGCCGAAAAGAGGCATGTGCGGCCGGCCCATCGGCAAATGCAAGCGCTTGGCGAGATACGCCCGCCCCGCGTCGCTAAGCGCGCGTGAAGTTGTTTACACCGCGCCGCTCGGGCGTAGCGAGCGTAGCCATTGCCATAGTAAACAACTCCGCGCGCGCTTAGCGACGCGGGGCGGGCGTATCTCGCCAAGCGCTTGCATTTGCCGATGGGCTGGCCGAACATGCCCCTTTTCGGCAATCTTCAAAAATTAATATTTCGTTAATTATTACGAAATTTGCAAAATGGTAGAGGACTTTTCTACTCAGTTTAACGTCCTCTACCTGCACACAAAAGCTTGGGCGGGTAGTCCCGGACACCCTGTATATATACATATATATATATATATATATATGTACATATAGATTATTAAGCATTAAGATCAGCTTCGTATTTAACGTAATTTGGTTCAATTAAATATTATGAGATGTGTATGAGTGCTTAATTATATATATATAATTATGTAACTTTTTAAATTATATTTTCAGTTTATAAGTTGCGCGCTGTTATTATCGGATTTGAAATACAATTAATATTGTATAATATTGTAAAAATATTGTAAGATTTATCTTCCATAAACTTATATAATCGCTTTATAAACTATAAATGTATTATATTATGCTCATTGTTACAAATTTCACTAGACTATTGACTAAAATTATCCATAAATTTCAAATCATGTTTCCCAGGAATTACTAGCCATAAATTCTAAGAACCAAATAGACGTTAAAGTAATATTTTATCTCTCGATCTTTGCTCCGGGCTCCTATTACACACTTCATGTAAAACTATAATATTAGCGGTAGAATAGCACATTGTTGCACGCTGATCGTTAAACACTACGAGGTAACCCTTCTATAGGGATCGATCGAGCGTAAAGGTAGATGGATCGCGAAGGAGAGAGGGAGGGAGGGAGAGAGAGAGAGAGAGAGAGAGAGAGAGAACGAAAGATAACGACAAAAAGAGAGAGAGAGAGAGAGGAGAAGAGGGAAACTGTGGATCGATCGACAAGCACGTCCGCTTAGAAATGCGATCGCGCAATTATTGCAGGCGAGCTCATATCGCCCATTTAGAATCCGGGTAACGAGTTAATATGCGCGCCAAACAATGGCGCGCGAAAATAGATTTACGAGGAGTACGAGGCGCACGTCGATTCACTAGGAAACGCATATAATTGTTTCACGGCTGAATGCCGACGCATAATATTGCGCATTGTAACACGCCGAGCGAAATCGCGAAACGCTCGTACGTTTACGTGCCCCGAATCGCGGCTGATAAATGCCGCGCGTACGCGGAATTCGTACGTTTTATCGCGAAACGTGACACCTGTTACGGCACGCGAGATACGAAAGCGATCGCGCAACGTTCTCGCGGGGCGTATCCCGATGTGTGTTTTCACGCGATTATTCCTCGCGATACAGCGATCGCTTCCCCCGGATTTGGGAAAATTCATCCCCAAGCGCATCACTGATCTTTTATCTCACGTCAGAAGCACTGTTTGCACGATGTAATTCTTTTTCTACTTTAACAATGTTTGTTGATACAACTAAATAAATCTTTGAGATATGCAATATGTATGTTAACAAACAATATGTATGCATTTACATACATATATAAAATATTTTTCCTTTCCTTTTTTCTTTCATTTTTGTACCTCTTATATTTACCTTCCTTTCTTCATCTTGTATAGCTTACAATTATTAGTTTATTTATAATTTTGTTTTTTCTCATCTATTGTTATTATACTTTTACTTTCCTTTTACTTGTAGTATTACTACACAGAAAAAACAGCTAAAATATTTAAAAATTTAACTAGATACTGATCTAAGAATAATTTTATTGGATTATTAAAATAATTATGTAGGACAAACATGATGAGCATTAAAAAGCTGTAAAAAGTTTTGACGTTCTAGCAAACAGCTTAAGCATTCTACATCATTATTTTCATAGTTCAACAAAATTATTTTCAGATCTATATCCAGTTAAATTTTTAGATACTTCAGCAAATTTATTATTTCCATATACTTTCTGTTTAATTCCCGAATGACAAATCAACTAATAACCATTTGCAATCCAAATTAAAATTCGTTACATATTTTATCAATTTTTCTGCTCAATTTTAATTCGTGTACACATATCACATCTCCAATATACTACCTTCAAATACAATTACGTAATGATTTGAAGGGGAAAAAGAATAGAGTGTTATAAGCGATCAGATTATCAGTCGGACGAGACAACATTGCTGCAACTTCTTGGAGAAACTATAGAATGTTTTTATTTTTAGAACGGAAAACTATCTCTTTTTTTATCTTAAATACGTGCCGTACTCGCGTATCGGTTATTCGAGCCGAGAACTGCGACAGCGATTTGCGGAGCGACTGGCTTATGCGGAGGTACCGCATCGATCGGCGCGGCAGGTCGCGCCAAGTTCGAGTCAACTGAATTATGTTCCGTCTACGTCGATTTGCACGCCATCCCTGCATTAGCTATTGGCAACGGATCATAACTGCCTCCGGCCAGTTCGCCGCGCTCTGCAAATCGCTTCCGTTACACTTTCGCGAGAATTTATATCGGAAGTATGCCTGCGGAAGGGGAAAAAGAGGCCCTCCAGCCGTCTCTGTATCTCTCTTTCTCCCGTTAATCTTTTTATGACCGTTCACTGATGGTAATTTGAGTAATCGGTGCACAATTGGGAGACATTCCAAATTCGCGATCGTAAAAACAATGCTTGATCGCAAAACGGCGATGGTCGCCTGGCTGCTCGAAAAATAAGTTCCACTTTGTTTGTATTAGAAAAATCGATACGACGCCGGTAAATGTATTTCCCTGTCTCTTTGTTCGAGCGAAGCTCGCGCGATGATAAACGATAAACAGTGTGTGAGACGAGTATAACAAAGTTCTTCATGTAGACGATACGATCGATAAGATGAAATGAGCAACGATGCGACACGTTAGATTTTAATTGAACGATTATTCACACATACAGCACTCAGTTTTCGGATATATGATATAAATGTATGAAATCGTAGATTTACGTGATAACTTTATTTTAAGTGATAACACAAAACACTTGTGTTATCACTTAAAATAAAGAAGTTCGAGTAATGGATTATTTAATGTTTCTCTACTAAAAATATTGATATATTAAAAAAAAGCTGAGTTGGCATAAAGTATCTTTATTATTTGGTAACAAAAGGTAACAACATCGATTCGTACATGTTGTTCTCATATTTAATAATAAAAAGCTTAATTGGAATGATTATTAGATTGCCGCACCTGGTGTTCTTACACGATGGTCGAATGAACATCCACAAATTGCTGATCTGTCGGCAAATGACGCGCGCTTGTAAACACCAGACAAGACGGATCGATGAGCAGAAACAGCGAGGCGAGTATAAGACGAGCAAACGGCGCAGCCCTAACGTGTACATAGACGTGTTTGCGAGCAAATATAGCGGGGCACCTGCAAAATTGAGCGCGAGCAGGATGTGCACACAACATCCGGCACGGCCTGCAGATACTGCATCTGAAATTTAAACCGCCTCATTTATTTTCGGCCTCTTTCCCTCCCGCCGTCGCGTTTCCACGATTCGCGTTTCCACGATTCGCGTTTCCACTGGTATTGTTTGATGTAAAGTACTGTGTAGCGCGACTCCCAAATGCTACACGTAGCGAAATTTTTTGAGTACCTCGAATACAGTCCAAGAGAGATGGACGTCGGCGAGAGTTGATTGTGTTGATCGTGAAAAGCACATTTGAGTTGGAGATATTGTTGCCGGGAAATATTACTTTTTATTTATCGTCTCGCTTTTTTGGCTGAACTATGTTTACTGTAACTATTGATTATCTATTGTATACTTATGTAATATATGCTTTTATTTGAAATGTAAATAATTTGATTTAATGTATAATTCAGTATCTGTATCGATTAATTATATTTAGTTAATATTTTTCATCATATATATGGCCCATTAATAACAAGTCATTAATTTTCCAGGATCGTTATAATTTATGTGACGCATTCCACCCGCAACAGAGATATTTCATCAATAAAACCATAATTGCAAAGTATCTCGTTAGTTTGTTTATCATTATATTTCAACAATTCGGTTTCGAAATACGAGAAAACTTTTTAATGAAAATATTCGCAGCTTTCGTGAATTTTTAATTAAAATATTTAATATTCTAACATATCATACCGTATTTAAAAAGGAAACTTCTTATTAAAAATCATGGTAGAGGATGATGCATAGTTTACGAACAATCACGCGCGCGTTCCTGCGGTTCCTTCTTCGATGTTGCGCAATTCCGCCGCCACAGTCGCGAAATACGCGTGTCCCGCTGTAACTCCGAGGGACGTCGTAACAAAGCGTGCGCGGTAAATCGCCATGGGAACGCTCGCGTCGTTCTAAATTATGCCCATCGACCACGGGGCTCCATAAAGATTGACAGTGACCGACCGCAAGCGTTCATCGAAAGTGCTCGGTCGATTTTCTCTACAACGTCGTCATCTTTTCAAAATGGAATTCTGGTACGACGGGGCGAAGTTATAGTAAATCGAAATTGCGCGATGCTGAAGAGCAACCAACACAACCGATGTCTGTTGAAAAGAAGTTTTCGAAAAGCATGTATAAATATAAAACAAATAATATCGTTTTCTTGCCGTAGAAATATAATATCGACAATTATATTTTGAAACTCTCTCTCTCTCTCTCTCTCTCTCTCTCTCTCTCTCTCTCTCTCTCTCTCTC